>JAAAKG020132313.1:31743-66702 GCA_010014905.2 Druon quercuslanigerum
TAGAAAAAGTTCGAATAAGTTTGAGTGATATTTAGAAATTTTCGAAGGTTGCAAAAACAATTGTATTTAAACTTTTTTTTAGTTTTTTCAAGATTTCGAATAAAAAATGTAGAAGCTTTAGAAAATTTAGAAAGGTTTCATGAGAATATAAAATTTTCTTAAGATTTCTCTGAAAATTTTAAATAATTTTAATTTTGCAACATTTGAGACAATATTAAAAAATACATCCCATAAGATTATCCGAATAATAAAAAAGGAATCTGGAAGATTCAAAGACAATTGTTTTTGATTTTTTAGAATTAAGAAAAAAAAATTGTAGGAAAAATTCGAATAATTTAGGAGATATTTAGAAGATTTCAAAAAAATTTCGATAAACTTTTCGGTGCCAACAAATGTTAGGCAAAATGTCGATTTTTTTTAAGATTTTGAAATAAAGTCTTAAACCTTTCTAAGGAGTTTAAAGGTTTTAAAATAATTAATTTTTTTATCAAGATTTCACGAAAAATTTTAATTATTTCAATAAAAATATTTTGAAAGATTTCAAATAATTTCCTAAATTTTCGGAAAATAATGTAGAAGATTTCACAGTAAAATTTTAGAAAAAATTCGAAAAAGTGTAAGAGATATTTAGAAATTTTAAAAGGTTGCAAAAATAATTTTATTAACATTTTTTTTTAGATTTTTGAAGATTTCGAACAAAAATTTAGAAGCTTTTCGTGACTTGTGAAAGTTTTCAAGAGAATACAAAATTTTCTTAAGATTCTCGGAAAATTTTAAATGATTTTTTATATTACAGCATTTAAATTAATAGAATTATTAAAAAAAAATTTAAAAACATTCCAAAAGATGTTTAAAATAATTAAAGGAGAATCTGAAAGATTTGAAGATAATTTTTTTAGTTTTGTAGAATTAAAAAAAAATTAGGAAAAATACGAATCATGTTAGAGGATATTCAGAATTAAAAAAAAAAAAAAAAAAATTTAGATTCTTGAAGATTTCGAAATAAAATTTTCGACTATTTTAAATATTTTGAAAGATTACAAGATAATACAAACTTTTCTTAAGAATCGTGAGAGTATTTCATGGCATTATTGATGTCACAATTAATTTTGAGATAATATTAAAAAAGATTATAAAATATTAAAAAAGATCCGAAGATATTTAGAAATTTTTGGAATTTTTAAGTGATTAAACATTTTCGTGAAGGAAATTCATCAATTTGACGGAAAATCCAACTTTTTTCAATTATTTTAGATAATGGATAATATGAAATGAAATATAGAAATGTTGTAATGATATTTATTTTATATTTTAATTAAAAATAGTGCCCGTGTTTTATCTTGAGTTTTTTAAATAGTTTATAAATCTGTTTTCTAATTAGTTGTAAAATGCCAACAATTAAATTTTGTTTCGTAAATGGAAAAAAGGTGATTTTTTACAGGAAAATGGTTTTAATCGTCCATGGATTTCCTAATTCTACTTCCGCTCTTACGGTAAGTGTGACAATTAATTTCCAAAATTATAAATAAAGGAGGTTCAAGAATTACTTAAATTTTTTGAACTGAAAATTCAACTATTCCAGTTTTTCTTGAAAATGTATCGTTTTTAGCTGAAAATTTGGTTGAAAGTCGAGCTGCATTTATAAATATTGATTGTTTTAAATGAAAGATTTAATTATTTTCTTTAAAATGAATTTCTTGTTGAAAATTCATATTTTTTTATTGAAAATTTAACTGTTTCATAGAAAAGTTGTCTTTTTGATTTGAAAACTCAACTAGTCAGGTGAAAATTGTGCAATTTACTTTGTTAAAAATTAATTTTATTAAATGAGAATTGAACCATTTTGTTGAATATTCGTATTTTCTTTGTTGAAAATGGTCTTAACTGAAACTTGAATCATTTTAATTTTGGTTGAAAATGGATTATTTTTAGTTAAAAATACAACTATCATTATTTTTTGAAGATTCAACATTTTAGTTGAAAGTTTATCACTTTGGTTGCATTTTTTTTTAATCATTCAATCATTTGTACAAATATTACCAAATATTTCACAAGATTTCGCATATGTATAAAAGAACAGAATTCAATGGTTTCAGAAAGATTTTAACAATTTCAAAAATATACCAAATAATTCAAAAATATTTTTAAATGGTTATAATAATTTGCCAAACAGTTTAAAGATTTTGAATATTTCGCAAGGATTTCAGAAATATTTCGGATAGATTAAACAATTTTATAAAGGCATACATGATTTCCCAACGATTTCAATAACTTCACAAATGTTTAAAAATTATTTCGAAGATTTCCAAAGATTTCAGAAAGATTTTACAAGCATTTCAATGATTTTTCAAAGATTTCAAATATTTCGCTAAGATTTAAATAAATTTACAAATAGTATCAAATATTTTAAAATCTTTAAAAAAATATTTTTAATATTTTACAAAGATCTAATTATTTTCTAAAGATTTCACCAAGATTTTAAATGTTTCGCAAAAATTCGGATAGTTCAAAAAGATATCACAAAAAATTAAAATTGTTCTGTTCTAAATAAACTTAATTGTTAATTTATATTGACGGTTTAAAAATTAAATTGTTTTATAGAAAATTCGTCTTTCTTGTTTAAAATTTAGATAATTTTATTGCAATTTTTTTTAGCTAATGCGTTTTTTTAAATTGGAAAATCAACAACTTTTTTGAACATTCATCTTTTTTGTTTGAAAACTCATCTCTTTGTGTAAAAATTTCACATTTCTTGGTTCAAAATAAAATCGACTAAGTAAAAATTATTCTCTTTTGATAGAAAAATAAATTTTTTAATTAAAAATTCACTTTTTCAATTAAAAATCCAACTGCTTTGTAGACAATCAGTGGTAGTAGAAAATTTAACTTCACAGTTTAAAATGTATGTGTTTTGTTAAAAAATTGACTTTGTTGTTTTTTTTTTTACTCAAACATGTGTTTTTTGAAAGATAAACTATTACACTTTTTGTTGAAAATTTATATTTTTAAGTTGAAAGTTCAACTATTTAATTAAAAGTTGAACTACTTTCTTAAAACTTCTTTTTGTTGTTAAAAGTAATTTTTTAAACTGAAATTTGAACTATTTTTCTGAAAATTCCACTCATTGGTTGTAAATTAATTAAATTTTCTACTTCATATCTTGGGTTTGAATATTTTACTGTTTTATGGAAAATTTTTCTTTTTTGGCTTAATAATTCAACAATTTATTATAAAATTAATCTATTTAGTAGAAAATTGAACCGTCATGTAAAATATTAATTTATTTATTAAAATTTAATTCTCCTCAATGAAAATGTATCTGCTCCATTTTTCGTATAAAATCTACCTTTTCGGTTTAACAATTAAATTATTTAAAAAATTATAAATGAAAATTCATCTCTTTCTGTCGAAATTGCTCATTTTCTGGTTCAAAATAAAATCGACTGCTTAAGAGATCATTTCTTTTGATTGAAAAATAAATTTATTTATTAAATATTCACGTTTTTAAGTAAATTAATAATAATATAATTAAATAAATTATAATATATAAATATAATATTTGAATAATAATTCAACTGCTTTGTAGAAAAAAAGTTTAAGAAATTTGTGAGAAAATTTAACTTTTTGATTAAAAATGTATGTGTTTTGTTAAAAATTCGTCTTTATTCGGTAAATCTAAATGTGTGGTATTTTATCTTCAAAAATTTGTTTTTTGAAACATAAACTATTACATTTTACGTTTAAAATTTATCGTTTAAGTTGAAAATTCAAATATTTAATTGACAGTTGAAATACTTTCTTAAAATTTTCGTTTGTTTGAAGATTCATCATTTTAGTTTAAAATTCGTTTTTTTTTGGTTAAAAAGTAATTTTTTAAACTGAAAAGCAATGTGACCTTATTGGCTGAAAACTCAGCTATTTGTTTAAAAACGTGTGTATTTTGTTGAGAATTCGTCTTTTTCAGTAGAAAATCAATTTTTTTACTAGATGCCCCGGTGACTAGTTTTCAAACAAAAAACATTACTTTTTATGAAAAAGGATTAAATTTTAATAAATGACAGCTATTTTTTCGGAAGAAACATTCTCGACAACTCTACTGTTTTCAATTTTGAAAGTAAATTTTTCTATGGCTCAAATCTTTAGAACAATTTTTTTGTAAGAAAGGATTTTTTTTAAAAAATAATTATAATTTAAGATTATTTAGTTATTTTAAAAATTGGAAACAGTAGAGTCGTAAAGAATGTTTTTCCGGATAAAATAAGCCGTCATTTATTAAAATGCAATCATTTTCCAAAAATTGGTAAGAAGTGACGGTCGGAAAAAATTCAATTGCAAAAAAAAAAATGTTTAAAATTAATGTTTCTTGTAGAAAATTTTTCAAATTTTTCATACAAGAATAATGTTTTTTATTTGAAATGAAATTAGTCATAATATTTTAATTTTCAAAATCGTAGAAAAACTATTTTTGTCAGATGTATGACTTTTGGCACGATTATTATTACACCATTGAGCCATTTCCCTTTCGTGGTTTTAAAAACCCAAAAACCTTGATAGTTCTTTTAAACATTGGAAGTGTATTCCATATCCGGGAATTTTTTTGAAATTTAAAAATTTTATCAAATTTGCAGTTGAAAAATTGTTGAAGATAATCGTAAAAAAATCCATAGTAGAAAGAGAATTCCCCTGTCTCTCCCATTATGAGGAAAATAGTTGAATTTTCAATGATATTTTAAATATTTTAAATGTCACCTATAGTTAAATAAATTGCAACTTAATTTTCTACCATAATATTTGAAAGTAATTAATAAAATTAACTTATCTTTACCGCGGATAATGAATTTCCTAGACTTCTATCGTGCCTATTTTCTTTTTTGACGGTAAAAACTTTTACAAATTTTAAAATCTGAACAATGTGACTCTATTAACCGAGATTTCATAATAAAAGTTTTTTTTTTAATTCAAGTTTGAATGGGCCTGGCAGCACCCCACATCCAGTCGTCGTCTAAAACATCTCAAACCACGAAAAAAAGGACAAAAAGTCTTCGATTACTGTCTGGAAGTTGTATCTAACATGCTGAACGTCGGTCCCTGGAATCGACTTCCTTTAACAGTCCGGTGGCTCGATGATGATTTTTATATGAAATATACAACTTGCATTTCTCCACCGATGCATATGCCAATAACTCATGGCCCAGTGATTTCCAAAAAGCTCGAGACCGATGAAGCGAAAAAATCTAAATCCAAATCTAAAAAGCAATCTAAATCGAAGTCTGACGTTCAGTTGGAATCTCAATCTTCCTCAGAAGAACCACAAGCAGGTCCCAGCACTCTTTATTGCCTCCTCTGCGATTTACCAGTGGAAAAAGATGATAAAATAACCTGCGTGACGCCTGGATGTTTTCTTGTTGCACACATTCTTTGCCTCGGTCAGTCTTTCTGGAAAGACGACGGAATGATCCTACCAATCGACGGAATTTGTCCTGCCTGCAACAATAACGTTCTTTGGGGCGATTTAATCAGAAAAATGATTGGCTGCAATCTACATTTATCAGAAGAGTCTGAAGATCTGGGGAAAAAAACGGCGGAGAATTTAGGAGAGCTTGTGGGAGAAGATGATTCTAATAGTTCTGATGATTTCGAGACTTGAGAATTTCGTGAGTGAGATATTTTGAATTTGAAGGATTTAAGACTGGGTGTCTAGCGGCCCGGGAAAATGCCGGGAATTTTTTTTACATTGAAAAAGACGGGAAAATGTCAGAAATTCGTGAGAAAATGAGAATTTTTATACGAAATATAAAATTCTCTTAATAAAATTAAAATTATTTAGATTCTATTTTCTAATATTAATCTTAAGTTTGGAAGATTTTAAAATATATCAAAAAAGAATCTGGAAGATTTAAAGACAATTTTATTCTTAAATAATTAAAATCTCGAGATGATTTCAAACGAATTTAAACAAAATGTATATTTTTGAAGATTTCGAAAAATAAGTTTTTTTAATAATTTGGAAAGGTTTCAAGAGTAAGAAAAACTGTTCTCAAGATTCAACGGAAAATTTCAAATGATTTATTATTGCTAAAAGATTTCGAAACATTAAAAATAATATGTAGGTCTCTGAAGATTTTGATCTAAAAGTTTAGAAGCTTTTTGTGAATTTTGAAATTTTTTAAAAGGATAAAATTTTTTTTTAAGATTTCCGGAAATTTTTTCAATAGTATGTTGGTTGAAAAAATAAATTTTAAGAGATTATTCGAAAAAATTTTAAGCAATTTCAAAAGATTTCTGAAAATGTCTAAAACTAAAATATCCACAATTTCTAGAAGTTTTTTTTAGAATTTAGAAAGGCTTAAAAAATGTCTGTTTTAAAAAAAATTGTTTGTTTTAAAGATACTTAAAAGTTTTAAAAGATTTTATAAGATTCGAAGTTAATTTGAATCTTGAAAAGATTTCCAAAAATTTTAAACAAAATATAGATTTATGCAGATTTTGAGAAAAAAGTTTAGAAGCTTTTTCAGAATTTTTAAAGGTTTCAAAATATTTAAAAAAAACTTTGGTAATTTTTCTGGGAATATCTTAAATGGTTTTGCTTTAAAAATTAATTTTAAGATAACAATTTTTTTTTGCTTTTGTTTTAGAAGATTTGAATTCGAAAACAATTTAAATGTTAATAAGATTTTTAAATAAGTTTTGTTATTTTGCTGGATTTAAAAAGATTTAGAGCAAAAATTATTTCTAAGATATTTTAAATTTTTAGAAGATTTTGCAAGATTGTCAAATAATTTACATCATGTAAAGGTTCCAAAAAATGTATATTTTTTAAAAGTTCGAAAAAAGCTTTTTAAGCATTTTTAAAGATTTAAAAAGAATAAAAACTTTCTTAAGATCATCTGAAAATTAAAAATGATTTTTTATTTAAAAGATTCCGTAACATTTTAAATAAAATTTACATCTCTGAAGATTACGATCGGAAAGTTTAAAAGCTTTTTAGGAATTTTCTAATGTTTCAAAAGAATACAAAAATTTATTAAGATTTTTGGAAAAATTTGTAATGATATTTATTTTTACAAATTAATTTTAGGAGAATATTCAAAAAGATTTCTAAAAACTTAAAAAACTAAAATTTATTTTATTGAAAGAATTTGAAAAAAATTTAATAAAAAATCCATATTTTTGAAGATTTCAAAAAAAAATCTTTTGAACCTTTTATTTGTTAGAACTTTGAAAGCCTCTAAAAATGTTACGATTACTGGAAAAAAATTTTAATGATTTAATTTTGAGAGAATATTTTAAAATAATTTCTAAAAATGTCGAATAACATTATGGCAGATTTAAGGAAAAATTATAAATTTTAAAGCATCTTAAAAGATTTGAGGAAGACTTTGATGTATTTTTTAAAGGTGTTTCAAAGTTTTAAAAGATTTGGAAAGATTCGAAAATAATTTAAATCTTGAAAAGATTTCCAAATATTTAAAACAAAAATTTAGATTTCTGAAGATTTCGAAAAAAAGTTTGGAAGCTTTTTAAGAATTTTGAAAGGTTTCAAATTCATAAAAAAAAACTTTGGTCATTTTCCTGGGAAATTGTCGAAAGTATTATAAAAATATCGAATAAAATTTGTCTGATTTAAAGACAATTTTTTTATTTTTCATGACTGAAAAATTTTTAGGAGAATTTAAATTATTTTAAAAGATATTTCAAAGTTTTAGAAGATTTAAATTCCAAAGCAATTTAAATCTTAATAATATTTTTAAATAATTTAAAAAGATTTCTAAAAATGTCGAAAAAATTATGGCAGATTTTAATACAATTTTTTTTATTTTGCAGGATCTGGAAAGATTCGAGTATAACTTAAAACTTTTGGTAAAGAATTTAAAACTTTAGAATATTTTTAAATATTTTAAAATAATTTACATCTTGTCAAGGTTTCAAAAAATGTAAAAAATGGTATATTTTGAAGATTTTGAAAAAGAAACTTTTTGATCATTCTGAAAAATTTTCAGACAATAAATAAATTTTTTCGAGATCATTCGAAAATTTAAAATGATTTTAATGTGAAAAGATTTCGAAACATTAAAAAGAAACTATAGATCTCTGAAGATTTCGATCCGAAAGTTTAGAAGCTTTTTACGAATTCTCCAGTGTTTCTAAAGAATACAATATTTTGTAAAGATTTCTGAGAAAAATTATAACAATATTTATATTGAAAAATTAATTTTAAGATAATATTCAAACAGATTTCTAAAAATGTCTAAAACTAAATTTTTTTACGATTCACCGTCAAATTTCAAATGAATTTTTATTGAAAGGATTTAAGAAAATTTAATACAAAATCTATATTTGGGAAGATTTAAAAGGCTAAAAAAATGTTAAGATTTTCGGAAAAATTCTTAATGATTTAGTTTTGAGAGAATATTTTTAAATGATTTCTAAAAACATCCTTCAAAAGTATGGAATATTTAGCAGTTTTTGTTTGCAGCATTTTAAAAGATTTGAGGAAGAGTTAGAATTTTTTGTTAAGACATTTCAAGCTTTTAAAATATTTGAAAAGATTCGAAAATATTTTGAACTTTGAAAGGGTTTCCAAAATTTTTTAAAGAAAATGTTGATTTTTGAAGAAAAATAATGAAGTTTCCTTAAGATCATTCAAAAAAATTTTATGATTTTTTAATTAAAAGATTTCGAAAGATTTAAAACGAAGTCTAGATTTCTGAAGATTTCGATCGAAAAGGTGAGAAGTTTTTAAATAATTTTCTAATCTTTCAAAAGAATACAAAGTGCTGTTAAGATTTTTATTAAAGATTTTGAGCAAAAAGATTAGAAACTTTTTAAGAATTTTGAAAGGTTTCAAATCAATAAAAAAGCGTTGCTAAGTTTTCCGGGAAAACTTTAATTAATTTTTATTTAAAAAATTTAAATAAGTAGATTTAAAGAAATGTTTTTTATTTTGCAAGATCTTGAAAGCGTTTAGGAAAACTTTGAATTATTTTAAAAGATATTTCAAAATTTTTAGAAGATTTAAATTCGAAAATAATTTAATCTTAACATAATTAAATTTTCTTAATTCTAAAAATCTCTAAAAAAATCTGGGAGCTTTTAATACATTTTTTCTTATTTTGCAGGACCTTGAAAATTTTTATCTCTGAATATATTTTATAGTTTTACAAAATTGAAAAGATTCGAAAATTATTAAAATCGTGAGAAGATTAAATTATATTTTAAACAAAATATTGATTTTTGAAGATTTCGGAAAAAGAATCTTTTCAAGAATTTTGAAAGGTTTCAAAAGAATACAATTTTTTTATTTTCTGGAAACATTTACAATGATTTTTTATTGAAAATATTTGGAAAAAGTTTTAAACAAAATCTAAATATCTGAAGATCTTGAACAGAAATGTTTAAAAGTTTTTTTGTAAATGTTTCAAAAGAATAAAAAAAAGTTTAACTAAGATTTTTGGGACAATTTTAAATGATTTTTATTCAAAAAAACTAATTTTTACAAAATATGTCAAAATATTTTAAAAGATTTCTGAACATGTTGAAAAAGAATTCGAAAGATTCTAAATATAATTATTCTACTGGATCTTAAAGGATTTGAGGAAAACTTTGAATTACTTCCAAATATATTTCAAAGTTATAGAAATGTTTTCAGAGATTCTTAAATAATTAAAATCTTGAGATGATTTCAAAAAGTTTTAAACACAATGTATGTTTTTTAAGATTTCAAAAAAGAAGCTTTTTAATAATTTTGAACAATTTTATGATAATAAAAAATTTTCTCAAGATCATTCGAAAATTTTGAGTGGTTTTGATCAAAAAGTTTCTAAGATTTTAAAGAATGTTGAGATGTTTATGAGATAAACAAACTTTTTTACAATTTATGGAAGAAATTTTAACGGTATTCATTAAAAAAAATAATTTTACGAGAATATTTAAAAAGATTTAAAAATATTTCTAAAAATGTCTTAATCTAAAAATGCTTAAATTTCTAGAAGCATTTTTTTCGAATTTTGTAGGGCTTCATAAAATGTTTGTTAAAATTTCTGGAAAAATTGATAATGATTACATTTTGAAAGAATATGTAAAAAGATTTAAAAAGATTTCTAAAAATACCAACAACAAAATTTGAATTTTAAGACAATTTTTTTTTCATTTTGCATGATCCTAAAAGATTTTAGGAATACTTTGAATTATTTCTAAATATGCTTTAAAGTTTTATGAGAAGATTTTGAAAGATTCGAAAATAATTTGAACTTTGAAAAGGTTTCCAACATTTTTTAACAAAATGTAGATTTCTAAAGATATCGAACAAAAAGGTGAGAAGCATTTGAAGAATTTTGAAATATTTCAAAACAGTACAAAACTTTACTTAGTATTTTGGGAATACCATAAGTCATATTTATTTTAAAAAATTAATTTCAAGGTAATATTTAATACGATTTCCAAACATTTCAAATTTATTCTTAAATAATCGAAGAAGTTTTCGCAGATTTTAGGACAATTTTTTTTTATTTTGCGGGATCTTGAAAGATTGAAAGATTTTAGAAAACCTTTAAATTATTTCCAAAGGTATTTAAAAAAAGTTTTAGAAATTTAGAAAGATCCAAAAATAATTTAAATCACGAAATCTAAAAAAAAATTGAACAAAATTTTGATTTCCTAAGGTTTTGAAATGTTTTCGAAATGATTTCGAAATGTGTTAAGAGAATATAATTTTTTTTTAATTCCTGGGAATATTCTTACTGATTTTCGATTGAAAAGATTTAGAAATTTCATTAACAAAATTTAAAGTGGTGAAGATATCAAACATAAAGTTTAGAAGCTTTCTAAAAACCTTGACATTTTTTAATATGATTAATAATGTTAAGATTTCTGGGTAAATTTTATTTTTTTTTTAATTTTGAAAACTTATTTTTGAAGAATATTTAAAATAATTTCTAAAACATTTCTAAAGATTACTAAAAAGCTCGAAAAAAATTCTGGAAGATTTCAAGCCGATTTTTCTTAACTTTGCAGAATCGTAAAAGATGATAGGAAAATTTTAAATTATTTTGTTGGATATTTTTAAGTTTTAGAAGATTTGAAAAGTTTTGAAAATAAAAGAAGCTTCTTAAGAATTTTCAAAGGTATCAAGAGAATACAACATTTTTAAATTCCTGGGAAAAATTTAAATGATTTTTTATTGAAAAAATCTCGAAGACATTGAAACAAAATATAGATTTCTGACGATTTCGAACAAAAAGTCTAGAAGCTTTTTAAGAATTTGTAAAGGTTTCAAAATATTACAAAAATGTTTTAAAGATTTCTGGCAAAGTTTTAAATTTTTTTTGGTTAAAAAGTTAATTTTTAGAAGATTTTTAAAAAGATTTCAAAACATTACAAAATATTTCTTAAAAAGTCGAGAAAAAAATCTGAAATATTTTAGGAAAAAAAATTCGAAACTCTTCAAACAAAATTTCTGGAAAAATTTCTAATGATTTTTATTTAAAAAAATTAATTTTGAGATAATATTAAAATGGATTTCTAAAAATGTCGAAATAGATTTGGCAAATTTTCAGATATTGTTTTTTATCATTTTGCAGGATCTTAAAATATTTTAAGGAAACTTTGAATTATTTCTAAATATATTTCAAAGTTTTAGAAGATTTGTAAATATTCTAAAATAATAAAAATCTTGAGAATATTTCAAAATATTGCAAACAAACTATTGATTTTTGAATATTAAGGGAAACCGAAGCTTTTTAAAAATTGTCAAGGGCTTCAAGAGAATAATAAACTTTTCTCTAGATTCATCGAACAATTTTTAAATGATCTTTTATTCAAAAGATTTCCAAAAATGTAAAACAAAATTGAGATTTCTGAAGATTTCAAAAAATAAGCTCAAAAGTTTTTTTTAATTTAAATTTTAAATCAAACTATTTAAATTTAAAATCGTTTTCATTCATTAATTAGTTAAGTGTTACTTATACGTGCAAAATTATAAATTTCAATTGCAAGTTAAAAATTCAATAAACTGAAACAATTAAAATGTTAAGCCTAAAAGTTTAAATTTAGCACTCTGAAATTTATTTAAAGTAATTTAATTTTAAATGGTTTATTTTTACATATTTTATTATATAATTTCTCATTTCAAAGAAACAGTGAAATATTGCTAAATATTGAAATATTTCCTTTTTATTTTTAATAATCATACATGTAGAATTTCAAATTGAATAAAACGGTTTAATTATAAAAATATTAATTTTAAATTAATTAACAGTTGAAAATAGTTTATAAAAATTTTTAATGGACCGTTTACATTTGTTTAACTACGAAGACATTAGAATTTAAACAGTTCAGTTTTTAACGTTAAAATCTGAAAACTGCTTAATTGTAAATAGATTTACTAAACCTAAAATAGAAAATCTATAAACTTAAATATTTGACAAATGAACGACAATTTCAAATAATTAATAAATAGATTTTTCTTAACGTGAAGAATTCCTGAAAATAAAAGCAAGAATCTAACGACCAAATTTCGACTTTTCTTTTGAATTTTTCTTTCTTCTTTTTTATTTTTGTCCAAATGGAAAAGAAATTTTTTTCTTTTCTTTTTCAGGGGGAAACAAAGGAAAAAAAGGTTTTCTTCAGATTGCAATGGAAACATTTTATGGTGGTTTCCCAAATTTGGATCATTAGATTTTTGGTTTTATTTTCAGGAATTCTTCACATTAACTTGATTATTTGACATTAAAAAGGATTTTAAATTTGATTTTAATTTTATTGAAATTTCTTAAATTTTAGATTTTTCTTCTAATAAAATTTGCGATCACAAAGTAAATTCACTGGCATTTCCCAAATTTTTTCTAGCTCAAAAATTCCTGGTCATTTCCCGGTCCAGCGGCTTAAATGTTTAAAAATTATTGGCCTCAGGGTACAAAGTTCTACATTCAAAGAGAACGAAAAAATGTACATATTTTTTGAATAAATTGTTTCACGTTTTTGTGAGAATCAAAGTATTCATTTATACTGACAAACTTGTAACCAAAATCTTGTTTGTTAATTTTTATTTTTAATTATGTTAGTTATATTTAAAAATTTGTTATCATATTTTCTCTCTGCTATAATTGATTAGATTAAAAAAACGTAGACCTGGAATTTTTAAACCAAAGGATTAATTTTTTACCAGAAAAGACGTATTTTCAACAAAATAGTTGAATCCCCAACCAAAACAGATTAATTTTTAATCAAATAGTTGCATTTTTCATAAAAAAGAAAAGTTTTTTTATTAAACAGTTGAATATTTAACCAAATAGTTTAATTTTAAATCAAGAAGATTAATTTTTCACCAGAAAAGACGAATTTTCAACAAAATAGTTGAATTCTGAACCAAAACAGATTATTTTTAACCAAATAGTTAAATATTTAAGCAAACAGTAGCACTTTTAACCAAAAAGAAAAGCTGTTTACGAAACCGTTGAATTTGCGTCCAAATAGTTCAATTTTCTACAAATGGATAGATTTTTAACACAGAATCTTAATTTTGTACAAAAAGCGATTAAAAAACTACATGCATTCTTACCAAATAGTTGCATTTTTAACCAAAAAGATGAGCTTTTTACAAAACAGACTAATTTTTTACCTAAAAGGTGAATTCTCAACAGAATACATCAATTTTTAACCATCTAATTGAATTTTCAACCAAGAAGATTAATTTTATACCGGAAAAGATGAATTTTTAATTAAAAAACTCAATTTTTACACAAAAAATTGAAGTTCCTTTTTAATACTTAAAAAATATTGAGCCAGAAAACTGGAAAGTTTGCTAAAAAATAAAGTTGATTTTTCTTCAAGGAATATATGAGAAAAAAATTTTGGTAATGATTTAAATTATAAAATTTCTATTTTTCTATTAAAATTTTACCTTGAAAATTTAACAATTTGGTAGAGAATTTAATTCAATTCGGGCGAAAATTCAATTTCTGTTGTTGAAAATTTATATTTTCGGCTTCAAACTTCAACTCCTTCGTTGAAAGTTGAAGTGCTAAAGCACTTCAATAAATATTAAACATTAATTTTTTGGTTGAAGATTCATATTTTCAGTTGAAGTTTCAACTGTTTGATTGAAAAGAAATTTTTTTATAAAAAATTAATAATTTTGGGTTGAGAATTTGGCAGAAAATTTGGTCAAAAATTCATATTTTCGGGTTAAGAATTCAACTTCTTGGTTAAAAGTTGAATTGCTTTATTGAAATTTAATCTTCCTGGTTTAAAACTCGTCTTTTTGGATTGTCAAATATTTCTTTTGGGTGGAATTTTATCATTTTTGTTGAAATATCAACTATATTTTATATTGTTAATAGAAAATTAATCTTTTCAGGTTAAAAAGTTAACTTCTTGGTTGAAGGTTGAACTGCTGTATTAAAAAAGAATTTTTTGGATCAAGATTCATAATTTAGTAGCAAATTCACCTTCTAGGTTGAAAATTGATCTACGTTATTGAAACTTCAATTTTTTGTAGTAAAAATTAATTTTTTAAACCATAAAATTAAACTATTTGGTTGAAAACGAACTTTTTTTGTTGAAATTCCATATTTTCGGGTTGAAAATTCAACTATTGTGTATAAAAAATTCGTCCTTTTGTCTCAACAATTTTTTAAGAAGTTCAACTGTTTTACTGAAGATTCGGTTTTGATTGAAATTTTTTTTTTAAAGAAAACATAACTTCTGTAAATATTTTGAAAAATTTCTGTTTTATTTTTGTTTAAAAATTGATTGGTTTAGCTTATAAATTCAACTATTTGGTTAAAAATTTATGTAGTTTATTAAAAAAAATTTTATGTAGAAAATTAAATCCCCTTGGTTTAAAATTAAACTATTTGGTTAAAAGTATATGTATTTTATTGAAACTTAAGTTCTTGGGTTAGAAACTAATGTTCCTAACTTAAAATTTAACTGTTTGATTGAAAATTAATTTTTTTATCTTTATTTTTGGGTTGAAAATTTAACTGTCATATTAACATATAAAGTTAGTCTTTTTGTCTTTAAAATTCAACTGTTTTTTGAGAACATTCGTTTTAAAAATTAAAAAGTTCATTATTTTTAATAAAAATATCCATTTCATTTTGTTCAAAAATGGATCTTTTAAGTTTAAAAATTCAACTTTTTGGTTAAAAATTTATTTAATTTGTTGAAAACTCGCCTTTTTTTATTTTATTTTTTCGATAAAATTTTTTTTTTTTTATTGAATGCAAAATTTTTCTTTGCTGAGGATTCAGTTATTTTATTTAAAATTTTTCTTTTTTTATTAATTTCTATAACAGCAAAATTCACTATCACACAAACAATTGCATTATTAACCAAGTAGTTGAATTCATAATCCAAAAGAACTATTTTTCGATCGAAAAAGACAAAAAAAACAGTTAAATTTTCAATAAAATAATAAAATTGTGAACAAAATACTTAAATTATTTAAAAAATAATACAATTTTCAACAACATTTTTTGAATTTTCTATCACAAAAGATTAATTCCAAACAAAAAATAAGATTTTAGTTTCAAATAAAAAACAATTGAATTAAATGAAAAATATGAATTTTCATCAAAAAATTCACATAAAAAAGACTAATTTTAAACAAAAGAGTCGAGTTTCTAACAGGAATGATATTTCAATGAAGGTCATTTTTTTTTAATTTTCAAACAAAAAATTCGAATTCTCTAGAAGACAGCTGAATTTTCAACCCGAAAATATTAATTTTCAAAAAAAGAGTTAATCTTCAACCAAATAGTTTAATTTTTTACAAAAATAATAGCATTTTCAAGGAAATAATTGAATTTTTAAGTAAAACAGTTCAGTTTCGAATACGAATTTTTAACCAGAGATGGATCTTCAGCAATGAAAATTAATTTTTTAATTAAGTAGTTTCATTTCTAACTAAATAGTTCAACTTTTAATTAAAAAAATAATTTTTCTTTCAAATGGGTGAATTTTCGACAAAATAAATATTCTTAACCAGACAGTTCAATTAAAAAAGGTTCAATTTTTATTTAATAATTACAGAGAAAAAACAAAAAAACGAATTTTCGCCGCTAAAAGCAAACATTTATTCTAATTCGTGATGTTCATTGTAAACATCCTTTAGCAGAAGAGCAAAAAAATTAAAAAAAAGGTTTGAAACAAATACTTAAATTGTCCACTAAGAAATATATTTTTTTACAAAAAAGAAGTATTTAAACTTTTAGTTGAAAAAATTAATTTTTAATAAAATTACGGAGTTTCAAGAAAATAGTTCAATTTTCAACATCAAAATTAATTTGTACTAAAAAAGATAAATTGTCAACTAAACTCTAAATAACTAAACTTTAAGGTAAAAAAGTTAATGTTCAATCAGACAGATAAATTTTCATCTAAAACTATGAAATATTTAACTAGAATAATCTAAATTTTCAGTTGAAAAAAATTACTTAAAAAAAACTAGCTTAAAAAAAATTATCTTTGAAAAAAAATTTACATTTTCAAACAAAGTGATGAATTTTTAACTAAAATTAAAAACATTAAACTGGAGTTGTTAAATTTTAAACCAGAAAGATGAATTTTCAATCAAAAATATTAATTTCTACGAAAAAGATGAACAAAAATTAAATTTTTAGTCAAAAAGTGAATGTTCATATTTCAACCAAAGAAATTAATTTTTAAATAACATGATGAATCTTTAACCAAAATAAATAATTCCTAACAAAAGAGTTTTGGTCTCAACCAAGCAATTTTACTTCAAACTTAAAAGATGAATTTTCTGCTAAAATGATAAATATTTAACTGGAATACTTAAACTTTAAACGGCAAAGAAGAACTTTTAAACAAGATGATTAAATTTCATATAAAAAGATACATTTTCTATAAAAAAACAACGAGTTTTTTTAACAAAATATGTGGATTTTCAACAAAATAGTTGAATTTTGAACTAGAAAAGATAATTTTTCAACTAAAAATAGAACAGTTAAATTTTCAATTAAAGAAATTAATTTTGAATCAAGCTGATAAAATTTTAACTTAAAGTTATGAGCCTTTAACTGGAATAGTTAAACTTTATTCAAAAAAGATAAATTTTCTATAAAAAGACGAATTTTTTACAAAGTACATACATTTTCAAACAAATAGAAAAAGAAAATAGAACAGTTAAATTTTTGTTAAAAATTTAATTCTAAACTAAAAAAACGGATTTTCAGTAAAAGAGTTCGATTTTCTAATGGAATAGTTAAATTTTTAGTTACAAAAATTGATTTTCAACAAAGTAGTAACATTTTCAACTAGAGATGAATTTACAATTTAAATGATGAATCTTCAACAACAAAAAATTAATATTTAACAAAAGAGTGTAACTTTCAACCAATTAGTTAAATTTGTAACTAAAAACTGACCGGAAACCCCCGGGAAATGACATTGAAGTTATTTTTTTGACCGGGAATTTGACAAATCTTTAGAAAAAAAATCTGCGCAATTTTGATTTAAATCATTTTTTAAATAATTAATTCTATTGTTATCTTTTTCAAATATAATGTCATTCAGTTTAGAACACGAATATCAAAAATCTTTGAATTTAAAAATTTTCCATTTTAGATTTTTAATTTTTAAGCGTATATATCAATTGAAAGAATTTTAAAAGGCAGTTTTACAGACTTAAACAATTATAAATTAGAAGCATTTAAAATCGAAATTTTTTTTTATAAAAAAAAGCTTTCGGAATCAGTTTAAAAATTTTAAATTCCCTGATTTTAACGTTCAAAATTAAACTTTTTCAATTGGAAAGTCTTATTTGTTTAACAAATGTAAACATCCGATTGAAACTTAATGAACTATTCTTTATTTTTAAACAACTAGAAAATAATATATTCATAATTAAAGGCTTTTATTCAATCTCGAATATTATTTCAGTCTAAAATATTTAATCTTTAAACCATTCAATTTGACATTTTTTAGTTAAGGAAAAGAAGAATTAATTAATATTTAGAAATATCTGACTAAATTTAATACAGTAATTATAAATCAAGTATTCGAAACCAAAAAGCTAAACTTTCAACGTTACAATTTTAATTGTTCTATTAAAAAAATTAATTTGTTGAACTTTTATTCATAAATAACAAATGAATACCTATTATTCTTAAAAAAAATCGAGTAAGTTGAAAAGACATTAAGAAGTTTTGAAAAATTCAAAATTAATTAAAAATTTGAAATGATTTATAATAATTTAAATCTACAAAATCTAGCTATTTGTACCAAAATTTTGACGCAAATAGTCTACGATTTAATGTAAAACCAAATATGGATTTTGGGAGATTTCCAACAAAAAATTTTAGAAACTTTGCAAGAATTTGGAAAGACTTCTGAAGAATGAAAAACATTTCGTAGCAAAATTGAAAATGAATGTTTAATTTGAAAAATTAATTTTATGGGCATATATAAAGATTTAGAAAGATTGACCGAATTATCAAAAATAAATGTGAAAGATTTTAAAGAAAATTCTTTTTTAATTTGCAAGCTTTTGAAATAAAATTTTGAAGAATTTTAAGGTTTTTTAAACTATTTAAACAAAATTTAATTTTTCAGTTAAGAAATGTACAGTTAAAAAAATGTAATTGTTCAATTTTTATTGTCTCTAACTTAAAATTTGCTTCTTTAATTTAGAGCATTAAAAATTATAACGTGGATTTATATTTTTGGAACTGAATCTGAATATTTGAACTCTATAATTTATAAAAGTTAAAAAAATTTAATTTAGGAACTTAACTGCATTTAATTTGTAAAAATTCAGTTGAAAAGTTTTAGTAGCTGCCGTTTTATACGTATAAATTATTCAGCATTTTAATAAAAATATTTTAATTTAAAAGCTCTTAAACTTCAGATTTAATAGTTTAAAATACAAAAGTTCGAGTGCGTTAATTTATAGCTCAGATTTTATTACTTTAAGTGGAAACATTTTTGGCTTTAGAGTTAGATTTTTTAAATTTCGTTGGCCGTGAAAATTGTTTGCGAACGGGTAAAAACCGGGAAATGACCGGGAATTTTTTTCTTCGATTAAAAGTGCCACCCTGATAATTTTCTAATATAATTTAGAACTAGTTCTTCCAAAAAAAACTTCTACTGTAAAAACTACTTGATTTACTTTTTTTATTTATTTTTTGTTAAATTCCTTTCTTCTAAATCCGAATAATAGTTGTTAAAACAAATCCCCTGTTCCAAGTCAAGTGCCCACCCTGAGAATTAATATTTATCAAATCAGTTCAACTGAGATAAAAATTTTCAAATTCTAAATTTCTTTTTTTTTTAATATCGGGGGATTCCCCTTTCCGTTCCTGAATGTGGAATGTGAATAGATTTAGGATCAATATAAGTAGTTTTAAAAATAGTTTTCTTCCGGAGTATTGGATCATTTACTCACCACAAATTTTTTCGAATCCTGTGAAATAGTCATAAATAATGAGACATCTGGGACGCACGTAGAGCGCAACGCCTCATTGATTGCTTTGCGTATGTAGAGCGGAAGATCGGCCAGAAAAATATGATTTCGCGACTCTTCAGCACGCGAAAAAATCAGAAGCTAAATTTGAAAATAATAATTGGGGGCGTCTGATTAAAGGATTCGTTTATAGAGAGATTTCCAATTAAAATTCTTTTAATAAATCTTAAAAATACATCAATTTTTAAAGCTTTGAGATTTAAATCTCTCTTTCTTCTCTATTTTTTAGTCATTTTTTAAAGGAAATGGCCACTTTGGTGATTTTAATTAATCTCATTTCAGATTTTATTTGAAGAACAAGACTTAAAAGATTGCATTTTTGAACAAATCGGTGAGTTTCTAACAATATATTTTAATTTTCAACAAAATATTTTAATTTTGAACCAAATTCCCTAATTTTCTACCGACAAAGATATATTTTCAACTTATTTATTGAATCAGTTATTAGTATATTTGTATATATGTGTGTGTATGAAAACAATAGTTCAATTTTGAACCAAATAACCAAAATTTACACAAAGTCATTAAATTTACCAGAAAAAATTAAGTTTTAAATAAAATTCTTGAATTTTTTAACAGACTATTGAATTTTAATTCTAAAAAGATACATTTTTAAGCCAAAAGCTGTAATTTTCTACAAAACAGATTCAAAATTTTTATAAAATAGTACAGTTTTCCACAAAATAATTTAATTTTCAAAAAAAATGTTGAGTTTTTTTTTAGGAAACTGTTGATTTTTCAACTTATCTATTGAATCAGTTATTAGTATATTTGTATATATGTGTGTGTATGAAAAAAATAGTTCAATTTTGAACCAAATATTCAAAATTTTCACAAAGTCATTAAATTTACCAGAAAAAATTAAGTTTTCAATAAAATTGTTAAATTTTTTAACAGACTATTGAATTTTAATTCTAAAAAGATGAATTTTCAATCCCAAAGCTGTAATTTTCTACAAAAAAGATTCAAAATTTTTATAAAATAGTACAATTTTCCACAAAATAATTTAATTTTCCAAAAAAATGTTGAGTTTTTTTTAGGAAACTGTTGATTTTTCAACCAAAAAGATTAATTTTTAATCCAAAGGGAAACAAATAAAAAAAATTAAACATGAAAAAAATTCCTTTTAAAAAAAATATTATAGTTAAATTTTGAACCAAATAACCAAAATTTCCACAAAGTCATTAAATTTGTCAGAAAAATTTACGTTTTAAATAAAATCGTTGAATTTTTTAACAGACTATTGAATTTCAATGCTAAAAAGATGAATTTTCAATCCAAAAGCTGTAATTTTCTATAAAAAAGATTCAAAATTTTTATAAAATAGTAGAGTTTTGTAAAAATTCATTTTTTCGCTTAAAAACCGACTATTTCCCTAAAAATTCAACAGATTTCTTAAAAATATAATTATTTTGTAGAAAATTGTACTATATTATTAAAATTTGAAAACTATTTTATTAAAATTTCATCTGTTTTAACAGCAGAAAAGTAATCTTTTTCTATGAAAAAAGATAAATTACAAATTTTAATCTAAAATTTTTTTATTCCTTTTTTTTAAATTCCTTTTATAAATGATTCGATGTTAAAGATGTTACTAGAATAAAACGCTAGTCAGAGAATTTTGAAAATAAAGTTTTTCTTAAAATAAATATCAACTATTACATTTTTCGTTGATAATTAATTTTTGTATGTTAAAATTTAGTAATTTAGTTAAAGATTCAACTATTTTGCTGTAAAATTAGTTATTTTGTTGAGAATGTAACTATTTTGTTTAAAAGTCACTTTTTGGTTGAAAATTGAACAGTTTTGTTGAAAATTTGTCTCTTTGGGCAGAAAATTACAGCTTTTGGATTGAAAATTCATATTTTTAGAATTGAAAATTAAATAATCTGTTAAAAAATTCAACCATTTTATTGAAAACGTAATTTTTTCTGGTAAATTTAATAACTTTATGGAAAATTTGGTTATTTGTTTCAAAATTGAACCATTTTTTTAAAAAGTAATTTTTCCAAGTTTAATTTTTTTTAAATTTGTTTCCTTTTGGATTAAGAATTTATCTTATTGGTTGAAAAATCAACAGTTGCCTAAAAAAACTCATTATTTTTGTTGAAAATTAAATTATTTTGTGGAAAACTGTACTATTTTATGAAAATATTGAAACTATTTTATAGAAATTCATTTTTTCGCTTGAAAATCCACAATTTCCCTAAAAGTTCAACTAATTTTTTAAAAATTTAATAATTTGTAGAAAATTGTACTTTTTTATTAAAATGTTATCTTTTTAATTAGTAGAAAAGTAATATTTTTCTATGAAAATAAGTAATTTAAAAATGTTAATGTTACTAGAATGAAACGCTAGTCTTTGAATATTAATAGTCATGGAAAATGGAAAATCGATCAACTAAAATCAGGCCAAAAACATTAAAGTTCATGTCTGAGCAATAGTCAAATTTTTATCTGCATCATTTGAAAGTGTAATTTAATTTGATAGGAAAGAAAATACTCGTGTGAAGAGTAGATCAGGGCTGCCTTTTCCCTCTGTTATTATCTTTCTCCGATTTCTCTGATAAATAATTTAAACTCGAGGAAGAAAAACATTGATTACTGTTGAAGAAATCTTGGCTATTATTCAAGAAACCTTTTTTCCACAGCTGTGAGAACCAAGATCTTGAAATGAATGTTCTGATGAGTAAGTTTTACATTCAAGATCGCCTAATCACGTTAATCATAAGTGAAAAAGAGACTTTGCAAGGAAGCTATTTTCTGCAATAGCGCCTCTGTAATCAGCAAGTAATGAGCTATGATCACTGAAAGCGGCGATCCATGAAGGATTTACAATCGAAATTCTCGTTCTAATTGCACCAATAATAGAGAATTTACATATAATTAATTCCTCATTCATTCTTGCGAATTTATTTTCTCGAATTTAAAAGAGTTTAAATATTTAAATTTGAAGAGTTTAATTATTTAATCGAAAAATAGAAATTTTCAACAACAAGGTTCATTTTTATCAAAAAGTTGAACTTTTTATTAAATAGATTTATTTTTGACCAAAAAAGATGAATGTTCAACGAAATATTTACATTGTCAGCCAAAGAGAAGAACCGTCAAGCAAAATGTTGAATCTTTAGTAAAAAAAGGATTTTTAAGAAAGTTGTTAAATTTTTAACCAGGATATTGTATTTTAATTGTCTATCGAATATATGAATTTTTTACCCATGAGGCGAATTTCAAACAAAACAGTTACATTTTACACTAAAGAGATAAATTTTACAAAAAAAATGAATATGCGTCTTTTTGATTTTAAAATTCATCTCTTTCGGGTGAAAAGAATTCGTTTTTTTAGCTTGGGAATTTATAATAGATAGATACATCTGTTTTTGACTGAAGTTTAATCTTTTTTTATTAAAAATTCTACTTTTCACTTGAAAATTCAATTAGTTTGCTAAGAAGTCATTTTTTGGCAGAAAATTCGTCTTTTTGGAATTATAGTTTTTGTTGAAAATTCAACTGTATTCAAAAAATTCATTTATTTAGTTGAAAATGCAACTGTTATTGGTGCAAGTCTAGTTTATTTTATTTTAAAATTTAAACACTTGGTTAAAAATTCATCTTTGTATTTATTAAATTCAACTATTTGATTGGCGCATAAATTATTTGGTGGAAAATTCAATGAGTTTGTTAAAAAGTCATTTTGTGCTCGAAAGTAATTTTTTGGACTTTTTTTTATTAATTTTAATCAATTAATTAAATCCAAATAAACTTAATTAATGAATTAATTGTAATTATTTTTTTGGATTAATCTTTTTTTTAATTCAAATGTATCATACCACATTAAATTATTTGGTTGAAAATTTAAAAATTTGGTTGAAAATTCAATTAGTTTGTTAAAAAGTCATTTTTTGCTAGAAAGTCATTTTTGGAGAGAAAATTCATACTTGTATTTTGAAATGTAAAGTATCTGTTTAAAAATTCAACAATTAGGTAGTTAATTTAATGATATGGTTGAAAATTCAATTAGTTTGTTAAGAAGTCTTTTTTTTTGGCAGAAAATCGTCTTTTTGGAATTACATTTTTTGTTGCAAATTCAACTGTATTAAAAAAATTCAGTTATTTGGTGGAAAATGCAACTTTTATTGGTTCAAGTCTAGTTTGTCGTATTTAAAAATTTTAAAAATTGGTTAAAAATGCATTATTGTATTTATTAAATTCAACTATTTGATTCGCAATTAAATTATTTCGTGGAAAATTCAATGAGTTTCTAAAAAAGTCATTTTTTGCTTGAAAGTAATTTTTTGGATTAATCTTTTTTTTTAATTCAACTGTATCATACCAAAACAAATCATTTAGGTTGAAACTGCAACTGTTATTGGTTCAGGTTTAATTTTTTTTTTTGTAAATTTGTATTTGGTTAAAAATTCAACTATTTGGTTGAAAATTTAAATATTTGGTTGAAAATTCAATTAGTTTGTTAAATAGTCATTTTTTGCGCAAAAGTAATTTTTTGGAAAGAAAATTCGTTTTTTTCGGAATTATAGTTTTTTGTTGAAAATTCATACTTGTATTTTGAAATTTCAAGTATTTGTTTAAAAATGTATCTTTTTGGCTGAGAATTTAATTGTTTGGTTGAAAATTCCATTAGATTGTTAAAAAGTCATTGTTTGCTCATTAGTAATTTTTTGGACAGAAAATTCGTCTTTTCAGATAATCTTTTCTATTGAAAATTCAACTGTATTCTAAAAAATTTAATTATTTGGTTGATAATGCAACTGTTATTGGTTAAAGTTTAATTTATTTTATTTAAAAATCTGACCACTTGGTTGAAAATTCGTTTTTGTATTTGCAAATTCAAGTATTTAGTTAAAAATTTATCTATTTGACTGAGTATTTAATTATTTAGTTGAACATTCCATTCGATTGTTAAAAAGTTATTTTTTGCTCAATATGTAGTTATTTTTAAAACGAAAAATTCGTCTTTTTGGATCATATTTTTTGTTAAAAATTTAACTATATTCTAAAAAATTAAATTATTAGGTTAAAAATGCAACTTTTATTGGTTCAAGCTTAAATTTGTTTAAAAATTTAACAATTGGGTTGCAAATGTAACTTATGATTAAAAATTCAATTAGTTTTGTTAAAAAGTCATTTTTTGGACAAAATTTCTTTTTTTTGGATTAATCTTCTTTTTTTAATTCAACTATATTCTACAAAATTAAATAATTTGCTTGAAAATACATACATTTTTGACTGAATTTAATTCTTTTTTGTTCAAAATTCTACCATTCAGTTGAAATATCTACTATTTGGCTGATAAGTTAATTTTTTGATTAACATTCTATTAGTATCTTTAAAAGTCATTTTTTGCTCGAAAGTCATTTTTTATTTTTATTTTATATTCTAAAACATTAAATTATTTGGTTCAAAATGCAATTGTTGTTAGTTAAAGTTTCATTTAATTCATCTATTTGGCTGAGAATTTAATCATTTAGTTTGTTAAAAATTAATTTGTTTCTCAAAAAACATTTTTGGGCAGAAAATGAGCCTTTTTGGAAAATAATTTTTTGTTGAAAATTCAACTGTATTCAAAAAAATTTAATTATTTGGTTGAAACTGCAACTGTTAATGGTTCAAGCTTAATTTGTTTGTTTAAAATTTTTTATTTGTTTAAAAATGCAAGTATCTGCTTGCAAATGTAATGTATGGTTAAAAATTCAATTATTTTGTTAAAAAGACATTTTTGGCTCGGAAATAATTTTTTTATTTAATCTTATTTTTTTAATTCAACTGTATTCTGCCAAATTAAATTTTTTGCTTGAAAATGCAACTTTTATTGTTTCAAGTTCAATTTGTTTTTTTTCTAATATTTGCATTTGGTTCTAAATTTAACTATTGGGTTACAAACGTATTTATTTGGTTGAAAATTCAATTAATTTGTTAAAAAGTCATTTTTTGATCGAAAGTCATTTTTTGGACTGAAATTTCCTCTTTTCGGATTAATCTTTTTTGTTGAAAACTCAACTTTGTAAGTGAAAATGTAACTATTCAGGTCAATATTTAATTATTTCGTTATAAATTCAACTGTTTGGCTGATTTTTTAAATTAAAAATTCAGCTGTTGGTTAGAACATTATCTCTAGTGGTAGAAAAATAAAGTAATTCTTTAAAAAATTAAACTATTTAGTAGTTTATTAAAAAGTCAGTTTTTTTACAGAATTTTACAAAATGTTAGAAAAAGGTGCAAGTCAATTTAAAAGATATTTATGATATGTAGAAGTTTGGAAGAAATAAAAAATTATTTTATAAATTTGTGAAATATTTAAGTTTTTTATTGTTTCAAATCCGTTCCAAACTTCTACAATTTCAAAATATTCTTTTAACTGCCTAAAATTATTGCTAATATTTTGGAAAATATTTTTCAAATAAAAGATTGTCTAAAAATCTTCCAGATTCTTTTTTTACTATTTAGCGAATTTCATCAAATGTTTTTAAATGTTTTTAAATATTGACCTAAAATTAAAATAAATGAATCAATAATTAAAATCTTTTAGATCATGAGAAAAATGTACTAATCTATTGAAATCTTTCAAAATTCTTAAAAGGCTTCATTTTTGCGAAATCTTAAAAAATATAACATTTTGTTTTAAAATTGTTAAAATTTTCTGCAATAGAACAAGTATTGTCTCAAAATGTTCCAGATTTTCTTTTTACTCGTTTGAAAATGTTTTAAAATATTTTTCTAGAATAGAAAAAATACAAAATTGTTTTCAATTTTCTAAGTAGTTTAAAGAAAATTTTCCTTTCAAAACCCTTAAAAATCTTCTGAAATTTATTTCGAAATTTTCAAACATCTTGATTTTATCTTAAATTTTCGTAAATATTTTCAAATTTAAAATAATTTTTTTAAAGGTTTTAAATAGACTTTAGAAGGATTCGTACTTTTCCTAAAATAAAAAAAATTATTTTATTTATTATTTTATATATTTTATTTATTTATTTTTGAGAAACTTTAAGCACTGTACATTTTGTTTAACATGTTTCAAAATTTGCTTTTAAAAATCTCTTTTTACTATTTTTAAAATCTTTTGAAATGTTTTGAAATGTTTTTAAATATTCTCCCAACATTTTTCAAACCAAAAAGATTATTTTTAATTTTTTCATTTATCTTAAGAAAATTTTGAATTCAAACTACTTAAAGAGCTTCTAAATTTTATTGCGAAACTTTTAAAAATCTAGATTTTATCTTACATTTTCCAAAATCATTTTTCAAATTAAAAAATTTTCTTAAAAAGTTTGTAAATAGATTTTAATAGCATTCGTATTTTCTCTTAAATAAAAAAAATCCAAATAAATAAAATAATAAATTAAAACTTACTAAATTTCAAGAAAAATTTAGCGTTCTATTGTAACCTTTTAAAAGTCTTAAAAACCTTCATTTTTGAGAAATCTTAAAAAATATATATTATGTTTAAAATGTTAAAAAATCTGCTGAAAAAAAGATTGTCTTAAAATCGTCCACATTCTGTTTTTACTAGTTTGAAAATCTTTTGAAATGTTTTAAATTTTTCTTAACTATTATCCTAAAATTTCGTAAACAAAAAAAATTATTTTCAATTTTCTCTGTAATGTTAAGGAAATATTACTTTCAAAATACTTAAAAAATTTCAAAATTTACATTTACATTTTCCGAAATATTGTTTTAAATAATTTTTTTTGAGTTCTTAAATAAATTTTAAAAGGATTCGAATTTTTTCTAAAATTAAAAAAAATCTAAATAAATAAAATAATACATTAAAATCTTCTGCATCTTAAGAAAATGTAGTATTCTAATAAAAATTTTTAAACCTCTTAAAGAACTTCATTTTTGCGAAATGTCAAAAAATATACTTAAAACTTTTTTTTTAAATCTTCTGGGAAAAAATGTTTTAAAATATTTAAATTTTTAAAACATATTTTGAACTATTCAAAACCTAAAATTAATATTTAAAAAGAAAATCTAAATTATTTTAATTTTGTTCAGAAATCTCGTTGTTGGTACCGATAATTTTTTGCTTAGCAGTACCGAAAATTTTTGTTTGCTGATACCGAAAAATTATAGCGTATTAGCAAATTCTTAAGAAAATAATTATTTCCCAATATTAAAAAACAAAAAAATTTCAATTAAAATTATTTTTTTATCAGTAATGTTTAGAAAATTTTAGAAATAATTTTCATCATAAAAAGTACTTATTTTGAAATGATTATTTACAAAAAATCAAAATTTGAACAACAGAATTGTTACCTTTATTATTGAAGAATCATTAAAAATTTAAAAATTCTTTTCGAGGAATAAATTTTTAGAATTAAGATTCACCATGTAGAAATTGTTAGTTACAAAAGTGCGGGAAATTCAAAAGTTAAGAATTTGATTATCTTCTCTAATTATTTATTAATTAATTTAAATCAGGTATTTTGCAATCATTTATTGATATTCTATTAAAATGATGATTTGAGGACAGAGACCAATTCATGGCGCAAGTAATAAAAATTCCAGACTCGCCCATAATTTAATATTGTCGATTTGACACAGTTCATTTGTATCAGTTAGATTTTAATTAGCACACGTTTATTCAAAACCGTTATTGTGTCAAACGTGGTTGAATTCCAGAGAAACTTGAACATTATTTGATTTTTGACCATTTTAGTTTTGTTTTTTTCTCGGGATAATTTTAGAAATTTTTTATATTAATTATTTAATTTATTTATGTATATTAAAATACTTTTATTTTTTTATAATAATAATATTTTAGTAATGATCAAAAATCTAATCTAAAATTAAAATGTTTCTCAAAATTCTCAAAAAGTTTTGAGACCTCCTGAGTCCGAAAAAAACGATTTTTGCGAAGGTGTCTGTCTGTCTGTAGTCTGTATACTGTAGGCACGATAACTTTCGAAAGATTGGTCATATTGATTTCTGCTTTGGCACACTTTTTTAGGCTCTAAAAAGAAAGAACAAGTTCGTAAACCAGCTATTTTGGATAAAAATTCAAAAAATGAGCACATTTTCAAAATATTTGAGACTATTCTTTTTCAATATTTAAAAATTCTATGTACGGCTATTTATAGTACTCGTTAATTTGAACACTTTATCCTTACGACTTTTTTTCGATAAAATGAAAATTATCAGAGTTATAGCATTTTCAAAATCCAAAAAAATAAACCAAAATGAACATTTTAAGCCAAACAACGCATGATATGAAAAAAGTCAAGTGAAAAAAAACGTTTATTTTTTAAAGCCCGACAAGATTATCATGACAACATTTTTGGAATTTTGTCGAAATGTTTAAAATTCAAATTTTGATCATACAAAAAATGACGAAAACTTAAAAATTCGTTTGAAATCTTTTCAAATTGCAAACTACTTTTTAATTATTTCAAAACTTTTAAATATTTCTAATGTCTTTCAAAGTGATTCGAATTTTTCCTAAATTTTTTGAAAATTTATAAAAGATTAAAATAATTTCCTTAAAATCTACCAGATTCCATTTTTTTTGTTATTCTATTAAAAACATTTAAAATTCTTAAAAAGCTTCTAATTTTTTTTTCGTAATCTTCAAAAATTTACATTAAAAAATAAAATTTATTGAAATCTTTTGAAGTTGTTATTTATTTTCGAATCTTTTCAAAACTTCTAAGCCTTCTAAATGTCAAAAAAATTCAAAGTTTTCCTAAAACCTATCGAAAATCGTGAAACATTGAAAATTTGCCTTTTCTACGTTTCTGGGAATCTTTTGTAATGTTTTGAATTTTTTTTGAAAGTTAATATTTAAAAAGAATAACAGTCAATACAAATTTCTAATTTTCAGGAGAAAAATAATCTCTAATATAAAATAAAAGTTCGAATAAATACTTATTTGGTTAATTTTTTTTTGTTTTCTCGTTATACAAATGAAATTTTTCTACGTTATTTCGGGAAATTTCCAAAAAAATTTTGAATATCAGATAATTTCAGGAAAAGTTTGAGACCCTTAATACATTTTCAGAAATCTTTCTGTTTCTTTTTTGAAAATTGGCTAAAAACTTCTAAATATTTTTTAAAATTATACCAATCTTTCTTAAAATTGTTAAAAAACTAAACAAATTTCCTCTAAATTTTTAAGATTATTTTTTGATACTTTTCGAAATCTTTTAAATAATTGTTTTAAAATATTTTCAAATTTTCTTTGGAAACTAATTTTTGTAAATAAAAAATCATTTGCAGTTTCTAATAAATTATTTAATAATTCCAGACTCTTTTTTTACATTTTTGGAAATCTCTTGAAATGTTAAAATTTTTTTTTTAAACGTAATATTTTAATGCAAAAAGTCTATAGATATTTCCCCAGGAATCTTAAAAAATTTTAAAAAAATTTGTTTAAACCTTTCAAAATTCTGGAAAAGCTTTTAATTTCTTTTAAATTTTTAATTTTCTACATTAAAATTTTTTAAACTTTCCAATCTTTAAATTATTGTTTGATATAATTGAAAAATTCTACAAATCTTTTAAAAGTACTCATATTTTTGCTTAAATTTTGCATTCGTGCAAAATTAAAAAATCCTGTTTTAAAGATTCTTTTTCAAAATTTTTGGATATAATTTCAAATTTTAGGAAGTTCTTTTAAATTTCCTTTTACAGTTAACATTTAAAGCCAAAAAGTAATTTTATTTTTTTTCTAGGAGTTTTAAGAAAATCTAGTTGTCCGAAAATCTTCCAAAATTCTTAAAAAGTTAATTATTTTTTCAAAATCTTCAAAAGATAAATTTTATTACAAATTTTTTTAAATCTTTGCAAATGTTAAACTAGTTTTAATAGGGTTTTAAACCTTCTAAACATACTAAATATCTTTTGAAATGATTTGAATTTTTACGAAAATGAGAAAAAAATTTATTTATTTAAAAATCATTTTAAAATTTCTAAAGATGTAAACTGACTTCACTCTTTCATAAAAAATCATTTTAAATGTTTTGAAACTTGAAATTTTCAAAAATTAATATTTCAAGATGAAAAGTTATTTAAATATTTCGCGGGAGTGTTAAGTAAAATTTCTTATTTTCTTGAAACCTTTCTGAATTTTTAAAAATCTTTCCGAAATTTTTGAAATCATACATTAAAAAAAGGGTTAAAATATCTTTTTAAAAATTCTAGTTATTCGCAAATCTACAAAAAATGGTGTAAAATTAAAAAAATGGACCTGTCTAATATCGCGAGTGATGTACGATATTTTATTCTAAGTCAGAGTTTTATGAGACTGTAGGGCCATCTGAGAAGCGAGTAGTAAAAAGATTATTTTTGTAAAAAAGGACACCGACATCTTAAAAAATTTGAAGATTTTATTACCTTAAAACTAGTAACAGGCACGGCTTAAAAAAATCCTTTGAACATTTATTTTACATAAATTCTTGCATGAGCAATATTATTTACAATGTCACAATAATTGCCATAAAATAAATAGTAAAAAGGAACAATAAATTATCGACTTTGCAAGGTACATCGAAGATTAAATGAATTTCAAATACTATAAATACTGAGTGAATAAACGTTACAGAATTATTTCAAAAATCAATAAATAATATAAATACCAAATAAATATTATACATATAACTAAATATCTAACGTTCTACTACTCTGGAATAAAATTACTTTTCAGTCAAAAAATTTGATTAATAATAGATGGCATTTCTTTTGATAAGAAAGTGCTTTTGTTGCTACTTATTTCTAAATTCTAAATTACAATTTTTCTAAAATATTCCGGGGATGAATTCTTCATCACCACCATATTCGTCATAATCATCTGCCCCTGGGGGCACCAGGGCTCCATTTAAAAACGAAGATAAACTGTCACCCCAACCCATCGCTGAAGCCACTCCAAATATTAATCTCATAATCAGAAGTCGAAAAAAATTTGATGTTGTTGTTTCTTTGCTCTCCAGTGCGAGTGTCACTTGTTTTGTCTTCTTACTTTCGACTTGAAGAATCTTAAAAGCAAATGTTAATTAATTAATTAATTATTTTTTAAGAGATATAAAATAACAGGGACGCCTAAAAATTTCGAATAATAAAATTCCTGAATTGGAAATTCCCGGATAATAAAATGCCCGAACTGTAAAATTTACGAATAATACAATTAGCGCCAGTTTATAATATAACTGAATTTGAAAATCTCCGACAGAAAATTGCCGAATTATAAAATGTATGAACCACAAAATTCCCGAATTTAAATTATTAAATTTTTTTAGTAAATATTATTAATTTATTAAAAATACAATAATCAAATATGTTTTTCAGAAACAATTATTTTTTATCTTTACAGTTTCTAAAAATATTGTTTCAATTTAAAAAAGCAATAGTTAAAAAATATACATTTCTGGATTGCATTAATTTAAACAAATAATAATTTTTTCGGTACAAATATTTGATTATTGTATCTTTAATAAATAAATGATATGTATACAAAAATTTAATTGTTTAAATTCTGAAATTTTCAATACGGGATACGGGAAATTTATAGTGTCGCGAATTTTATTTTTCGGGATTTTTCAATCATCACCTGGAAAATTCTAAAAAATAAAATTCCTGAGACTGCGAAGATACGGAATAATAAATTTCATAAAAAAACAAAATTCCCAAAATTATAAAATTTCCGAAATATAAAATCCCGAATTAAAAAGTTTCCGACAGAAAATTGTCGAATTTTTAATTGCCCAAAATAGAAAATTCCCTAAATTAGAGATTTAAAAAAATTGTTTTTTTATAACAATTGTTTTTTGTGATGTCTAGATGTGTCGAAAAATTTGGAAAGTTGGAAAAGGGAATAGACTAGTCCTCCCAAATTTTTGGTCGATAAGACACTTCGTAGTTTTTAAATTTAAAATATAATAATTAAATATTCTTGTCAAAGATTTTTTTTCAAGTTTAAAAAAATTATTTATTGAATTTAGAATAATAATAATTGTAGAAAAATTGTCTACGATTCTAATGGTATTTCCCCAACAAACTTTGCAGAATTCAACTCAGCACTGGTTTATTTCGAAATTCCTTTTTATTATTTTTCTTAAAGTTAACAAATCCATTTTTAAGATATATTTTTCAATTATTTTAATTTTAATTTTTAACAATAATTTGAAAAAACTTTATACATAGAAAAAAATTCTGTTATAAAAATATGTGATTATTTTAGTTTTAATAAATAAATAATATTTATAAGTAAAAAATATTTGGTTCATTGTTTAAATTCAGGAATTTTATTTATTTTATAGGAATTATATTTTAATTTATAATTCCGGGAAATTTATTATTCGGGAATATTACGGTGTCGGGAATTTTATTTTTCGGAAATTTTCCAATTCGGTAACATTATAAACTGTTCTGGAATTTCATTATTCGAAAATCTTATTATTCGGGAATTTTCCAATTCGAAAATTTGAATATTCGTAAATTTTCCAATTCGGCAATTTAGGTTTTCGGGATAAAATTTACGAATTTAAATAATTAAAATTTGTTATGTTATAAATATTAATTTATTAAAAAAATATAATTATCAAATAACTTTATAAATAAATTTGTGTAATGTACAATGTTTCTAAAAGTATTGTTTCAGTTAAAAATAATAATTAAAAAATTGTATATATTTCTGGATCAAAATTTTTTTCAATTATTGTTATTTTAAATTCAAACAATAGTTTTAGAAACTTTACATGTTAAAAGCATTTATTAAATTAATTTTTTTTATTATTTTACTTTTAATAAATTGTATTTATTAAAATAAACTTTAATTGTTTAACTTCCGGAATTTTATAGTTTGGATATTTTATATTTCGGCAATTTTATATCGGTAATTTTCAAATTTTTTAATATTACAAAGTGTCGGGAATTTTATTATTTGTGAATTTTCCAGTTCGGTAATATTATAAACCTTACAGAAATGTCATTATTCGGGAATGTTATAATTCCTGAATTTTATTATTCAGGAATCTTTTTAATTACAGAAATTTTTATTATTCCGGAATCTTAAAGAATTTTATTTTTCGGAATTTTTCAGCCGTCCCTATTTTTCGGGATTTTTCAGTTGTCCCTTTTATTATTCGGAAATTTTCCAATTCGGTAATATTATAAACCTTACAGAAATGTCATTATTCGGGAATGTTATAATTCCTGAATTTTATTATTCAGGAATCTTTTTAATTACAGAAATTTTTATTATTCCGGAATCTTAAAGAATTTTATTTTTCGGAATTTTTCAGCCGTCCCTATTTTTCGGGATTTTTCAGTTGTCCCTTTTATTATTCGGAAATTTTCCAATTCGTTATTATTATAAACTGTCGAGAATTTTCAAATTTGTTAATATTATAAACTGCCGGGAATTTTTATTATTTGGGAATTTTCAAGTTTGGTCATCATATAAATTATTCGTGAATTTTTTTAATACAGGACCTATTATTTGGGAATTTTGCAATTCGCGAATTTCCAAATCGTAAATTTTATTATTCGATAATTTTATTCGAGAATTTTACAGTGCCGGGAATTTTATTTTTCGGGATTTCTCAGTCGTCTTAAATTAAAAATTTAATTAATTATTAAAAACATAATTAAAATGATGATACGAGATTAGTTAAAATAATTTTTTTATTGAAGTACGAAGTAATAAAAATAAAAGTATACAATAAAATCTAGCTTCGTTTTAGACGGCATTAGTTTTAACTTTAACGACTTAATCGATAATTTTAATTTGCATATTTACCATTTAAATTTCGATTTCCTGTTATGTCTGACCTACTTTTAGGAAAGGACCACGAGAATTGGAAAAATATACAGTTTTAAAAATTCCAGGTCAATCTTTGATTGAATTCACACTAAATCTGAAGAATCCCAATGGTCATATCAGTTTTCAAAAATTTAATTACTAAAGGGTTATTTAATTATTTGAACAATAACCATGAATTAAATTTTTTTAATGAAAAAGAAAGAGACTTTGTACTTAAATTAAAAAATTAACATTATTATTATTATTATTATTATTATAATTATTATCATTATGATTGTCGTACGAGAATAATAAAAATAAAGACAATTGACTCAATTTAACGTAAACAAAAATTTAAATTATTTTTAAGTCTTAACATTCTTTTAGATTTTTAAAATGAAAACTTAATTTTTTTAAATTCAATTGTTTAAAAATTAAGAAAACCTTACTCTTTAATTAGCACTTAAATTAATTATTGGAATAGACTTTGCAATAAAACAAAAAATTTAATAAATTTAAAATATGAGATGAATATATGTAAATTAAATAGAGTTAAGTTGATGATTGGGCTTTTAATAAAAAATTGAATTAAAATTATTATAATTATATAAATGAATAGAAAAAGAATTTTGTTATTGTTTAGAGAACATATATAAAAAATAAATCCCGTTGAAAACAAACCTTTTAATTGTACATTTTAACTTAAAAAAGAATT
>JAAAKG020132314.1:0-37557 GCA_010014905.2 Druon quercuslanigerum
AAAACTAAAACAATAAGTTTTCGATCAAAAATGGAATTTTTAACGAAAGAAATTAATTTTGAAGTAGCAAAGATTAATTTCTAATAAAAAACAAAACCGTTAAATTTTTCAAAAAAAGTCGAAATTGCAACAAAATACATGACTTTTCAGTATATGCTTGAATTTTCAGCTAAATACATAATGTTTCAACGAAAAATTGAATAGATGCATTTTCAGTTGAAAAATATTTACAAACCCTAAAACATCAAACTTTCAATAAAATATTAAAATTTCAAAGAAAAAAATATAATTTGCAAACAAATAATTGAATTTTTTACCGAAAACAGAAATTTAAAATTTTAAAACAAGAACAATTATATTTAACAAAATAGATTACTTTATAACGAAAACTGTTTAGTTTATCAGTTTAAAGAATAAATTTACAACCAAAAACTTTTTAGCAAAATAGTTTAATTTCCATAAAAGTACGTGAACTTTCAAACATTTTATACCAAAAGAATAGAACTTTCGCCAAAAAATGCATATTTATCCAAAGAATTATGATGATATGAAATTATGACAAAAATATTAATTTTTGACTAAATTCTTAGCATAAGAAAATCTTTTTTTACCAACACGAAAATCGGGGTTTTAACAAAAGAGAGTTAAAGATGAATTTTCAACTGAAAAAGATAATAAGAAAAAAAATTACAAGAAAATCGTTAAATTTTCCAACTTTAAAGATAAACATTAAAACTAAAAAATAAGAATTATACTGAATAGGAAATAGTTACATTTTTGATTAAAAAATGGAATTTTCTGCCAAAGTGTTTAATTTTCGATGCAAGAAATGAATTTTCAAATGCAAAATATTTTGGAAAAAAAAACAATCGAATGTACAACATAACAGTTACAATTTTTAACGTGTAGTTAGAATTTGAATTAAAAAAGGTAAATTTTCAACCAAAAATGTAATGGAATGATTTCCAAGAGAAAATTGAATAAAGATCATAATTTTTTTAAAAAATTTTGTACAAATTTTATATATTTTTACTAAAAATATTTAAAAGATTATAAAAAGGTTTATTAAAGCATTTTAAGTTGCTACCAATCAGATAAATCTTTAACCAAAAAATATGAATTTTCAACCTTGACCTTACATATTCAACAAAGATGTTTACCCCTGGAAGTTTACCACCAAATGTGGACAACTGCCATAACATGCTCCTGCAGTAATTACAAAAAAAAATACCTTTTCCTAAAAAAAATCTCTGATTTAAAAAAAAAAGTGAAATTGTACCCTTCCTTCTCTCCTTTTATTTCTCTCGCCTTTTTTACTTTTTTTATTATATTTGGATAAAATATTGGATTTAGTTGGTTTCCTTCACATTTTTCTCTTCTTTTTTTATTTTTTTCTTGAGATTTTTTTATGAAAAAAGGATCTTTTTTTAATTACAGTAGGAGAAATAGGAAGCTACAAAAATTGGTTGTTGGATTCTTGGTGTTCTTTTTAGGTATGCTATGCCGTAACTTGATTATTGGGCGTGAAATAGGATTATAAATTTGATTCTAATCTAATATAAATTTCCTAAATTTTATTTCTTTTAGAAATTTTTTCAAATCTGATAGGGGTTTGAATGTTATAAAGAAACATTTTCGGATTTCATTAAAATTGTTTATTAGATGATTTATTATGTAAAAAAATATACCCTAACAGGAAAAAGAACTTCTTCAGAATCGTGTATGTGTCATCTTATTCTATTTTAAGAAACTCAAGTAATATTCTTACTGAATGTTTAATAGATTATAATTTCATATTTATCATCAGCATACATTTATTATTATAGGTGCGACCATATTTTAAGCCAACTGAAGAATTTAATAATCAGATAAGAATAATGTGAGTGACGATCTGGTGACCGAAACGGAAAAATTTTTATCAAACTTTTCTTCAAAAAGTTGATTTTTTAAAAATAGAACAAAAAGTTCCTCGATCAAAATTAATTGATTTAAATTTAAAATCAAATATATTTTTTATTCATAAATAATTTCATTTTTAAGAAAATATGTTCACTTGAAAAAATTTTTTAAACTAAAAATAATGATACTCTACAGTCGGTGTATCAATAATTTATTTTAATGATTTCCAAACTAAAAATATTGTTTTTTCTAATTCGTCATCAGATCAAAATATCCTCTTTTTTCCTCTATTTAAAAATAAAAGAATGTTAAATGTGATGTTTGTTTGTTTAGGGAACTTAGGATATGTTAATTAATTAATTTTTGCAATAATTTTAAAATGTCATTTAAAAAAATTTTATTTTGAATATTCATAAAGTGAGTCAAAGACAGAAAAAAATATGACATTTTCAGGATTTATTGTAGATAAAAAGTACATGAATTAATTAAAATTGTTTACACAGTTACTAAATATGGCTAAAATTGACATATGGAGGCTTTTTAAAACATTTTGATATTTCAATTTTTAAAGTTTTTGTCTGCATATCAAACTTTTTTGCTTATATTTTTCTTCATTGACAAAAAATTGTAGGCTTTTTAGTTTTTTAAATTAAGCGAAAAAACTGACTTTTTTGGAAAAGATCGATAACACAAAATGAATTGAAGAAATTATTTTAAAAAAAGACAGCTTTTTAACCGGAGATAAAAAGATGCGCAATAAAAATAAAAACTGGTATAGGACCGAAAATTGACATAACGACATAAAAAGGACAAAATTTAAAAAGGGGACCTTCAATTCATATCCGTTTAAAATGCTCCTATTGAAATTTCAAAGTAGATAATTTTTTATAAGAAAAATTTAATCTCTGAAACAAAAAATAAAAAATAGGAGAAAAATATGAGAAGAGAACCAACAAAATTATTTTCGTCCAGATTTTTTCTTTTTCTTATGGAAACTGATATATATTTTTTTAATTACATCAGGAGGATTTTATGGTTGTTGTCACATTCGGTAGTTGCAATCTTCGTTTTATTTTCAGGAATTGTAATAAAATGTTCAAAATCACTTCACACTGCCAGGGCGTACAAAATTTTGTTAAAAATGTGTATTTTTAGTTAAAAATTAAACTATTAAAATTTAAAGTAAAAATTCATATTTTCTTAGCTAAAGATTTAAGAGGCTTTACGAAATCTTCATTTCATCGGTTGAAGATGAATATATACTGTAAAAAATTCATGTTTTTTTTTAGATGAAGATTAATTTTTGACAGTTGAAAATTATACGATTGAAACTTTAACTACGTTGTCAGATATGTATTTCACTCGTTAAAGATCGAACTATTTTATGGAAATTAGATTTCTTATTATTAAAACTTTACTTACGAACAAATTATATAAATGACAGATGATAAGGAAAAAATGCTCTCGACATCAATAGGCGCAGAAACTTTTGATGCTTTCTGAAACATTCTCAATTTTGTCTTAAATTATATTATCAGAATTTTCCAGTTTAAACATTTTTTATTGAATTAAACTAGTTGACAAAATGATAGACGAAAATATAAAGAATAGCACTTCTTCATGATTTGCTTGGGCATAAAATTTTGAAGAATAACAATTTAAAAATCGCTTCCATACATCAGTTATAAATTTAATAAGTAAATTTTTCAAAAAACAGAATCTAATCTAATTATGATTATCTATGCTATTTGAATTCGAACCACTTTTCCTCTAATTACGCACGGATAATGATGCTGAGCGACTGCACCAAAAGACTAATATTTCCGAATGTACGAAAGTTTCTTTTAATTTCGCTGTCAAAGCAAACAATCATATGGAATCGAAATATTTTTTGAAAGGAAATTTAGTAGGTTTTTCAGTGGTAAATTTATTTTCAAATATTTGGTTGATTTTTCTCCTTTTCATTAAAAATTTTTGTTGGTTTTGAACAAGAAAAAACCTTATGGGGATCAGCAAAAGATGTAAGGAAAAAAGCCTTGATAACCATTATTCGTTTACACTTACTATATCTTTTAATTTAATTTTGATATGACTACGGATTACAAAAAAAATTATATTTTATTACAACATTTTTGTTGAATGGATGATACACATGCTCTAATGAATCTACATTTCAAACATCCTCATGAAACCAATGTGAAAAGATTTATTATTTATTGCCTGCAAGACTTTCCTTAATTTCAATTTTTGTCATATTCTCATATACGCCGCTTAGCATGTTTATTTTTATTCTCAGCTGACCCGTATTTGTTGAATATATTCAACGCAGAATATTAGTACACTTCATTATTGAAAAACGCCACTATGCCATGCCGATAGGACAATATGTTTTCGATTAGGCACAGGTATAATGTTATGTTCTAATTGCAAATGAATTTGCTCACTGGCACGAAAAACGTATCTTCGAAATTCGAATCGCCGGTTCCGATTTGTATTTGATCAGAGGGAGGCCTGTCTGGAGGAGACCTTGGCCTTGCACGCAGAGATGGCTCCTGAGAAGAAGTTCGGTCAGGTGAATGTTGTCTGGCCAAAGAAGAAGAACTTGGATAACATTCACCATTGCTGAGCAATAGGGTGCTTATACCCAATAAGCAACCAGAGAAAGTACTGAAACGCACATTATTAGAGACAGCAAAGGAAGCTTCTTCCGCCCTACAGAACCAATCAACGCGCATGACACTAAAATTCTAAGGATCCAGAGAAAAGGATCGGAAAGAGGAACGAGCAAACTAAAAACTGGCACTCGACTTCTTGGCTTTGGCTTTAGAAACGGTGTCAAAGGAAGATCTGCAGTTAGAATTATCTAAGACATAGCCACACTTTTTAGAGACATCAGGATAGCTTTGAGGTATGTGCTCCAACCTTTTTGATTGCAGTTAGTGTTTCCAGCTTTAAAACGTTCTTTTTTATTCTTAGGATACTATCCATAAAATTGTAAAAGCTACAAAAGCGTCTTTATTTTCATTCGATTTAGTGATGAATTTCCTTCCGATAACCATGAACAGAACACAAAATATGTACTTACACCCATTTAAAAAAATATGAATATTTATCGTCTCTTGATATCATGATAGATGTTGATTGTAGTGGATTTTTATAAAATAAAATGTACTGGATTAGAAATAATTATATTGGATTCAAGCGGATGGGAGTGGAATCAAGTGTATTCGAATAATCTAGATTAAAATGGATTTAATTGAAGTGAAGTGGATTGTAGGGGATTAGAATAAATTGGGTTGAAGGGGATTGGATTATATTGTAGTGCAGCGGATTAGATTGGAGTAAATTAGACTTAAATAAATTAGATTGGAATGGAACAAATTTTATTGGAATTGAATATATTGAATTGATTTGAATCGTAATTAATCGAATTGCAATGTAAAGAAGTGGAGTGGATAGTGATGAATTGGAATGAATTGGATTATATTGGGGTGGAGTGAATTTGAATAAATTGGATTATCATCGATTGAAATGGATTGTAATAAGTTGTATTAGATGATAGTGGATTGGATTGAAGTGAAGTAGAGTAGATTCAATATGTGTGGATTAGATTGGAATGTATCACAATGTAAAATACAGAACGGATATTAAAAAATTGTACTTCCGTTACAATATGGCGCTGTGGCAGATCTTGTGGCTTGACATGAAAATTTAGAGGGCGCGTTGAACAGTTCCAATTCTGATTTAAGAGAAATCATATAACAATAAATTATTTCTTGAACTTTAACGTAAATCTTCTCTCGATGTAAATATAAAAGATTATTATCAGTTTCAACGACTTTTAAATTTTGAAAATTTGATAAAATTATCTGATTAAGACGCTAAGCATTTTCTGTTTTTGAAGATTGTCAACTCGATCGATATTGTGGATGGTCTACCTCCATCCGGACATTTACCAAGGGTCTCAGAGACCCATGTATCCGGTTAAAGAGTAAACGCGCTCAAGGTAAGTGCACTTTTGTTTTAGAGTTTTTAAAAATTTGTTTAGTAATTTTAGGATGATTATATAACTTTTTTATTTTAAACAATAGCACGAATACTTAACGACTTGAAAAACGCTGAAAATCACTGAATCGGTTGCATGAATTGCATTGAATTTGATTTTATTGCATTAGAATGAATAGGTTTGAATTATATTGGAAACGTAGTTAGGACAATAGGCTTTCAGGGGCACTTTTCCTTGAGTGAATTACAGTACTCGTAAAAAATTGTGTAGCAGTATTTACGTATGTCTTGTAGTTTGACTTGAAAACACAGAGGGCGCGTTCGTCAGGTTCATCCGAAATGAAGAGTTTTTGCCACATTGAAACAAATTGCAGTCCTTTCGTCGCTTAAGCGAATACTTGATTTATTAAAAAGCATTTGTGATAGATAAACAACAACTAATCATCAAAAATGTCTGGCTACTAAAATCATCTTTGATCTTTAGGCCTTGAAAAGTTAATACAAGAAAAATCTATGTTGCTCATTTCTTCGGAAATTAACTTGTTGGAAGATAACAAAGATAGACAGAAATAATAGAAAACCCATTTTTTCAATCAATGAGTCAAAAAACGTTAAATTTTGATAAAATCGGCGGCACTCGAATTTCATATAAAAGAAATACCTTTCATTTCAGATGAAATTGTGAGAATTAAGATAAACACAATAAAAAATTTAAACTAATAGCCTCATCGGCAAAAGAGAATCTTGTTATCAATAACGTCGTTATCTCACCTACAGATGTGAGATACGGGCTACTCATGTATATATTGAAACTCTGATGATGCGATAGCACATTCCACAGACACACTTGTTAACTAAATTATTCAGTGAAGCATTAATAAGTTTTCACAATACTTTGCGACAATGAAGATGTTTTATACTTTTGTTTTCACTTTGGCGCTCATCGTTAATTCTTTTGGTAAATATACTAATTAAATATACATACCTATAGTTCTTATTATATTTTATATAATATATAGCATCATTTTTTGTACCCTCTTTTAATAAGATAGCTTTAGGCTGTTGCATGGCCATTCAACCATAGAAAAATCTTAACTCAAATTTTGTTTCGTGTTGAAATTTTTTGCTGGTAAAGTTGACATGATATTTAGCGAAAGTTTATTCTGAGATGGAATAAGACCTGTCTTCTGTTATGTCTTTATCAGCAATGCCAAAACGGCAAAGTATGACTCAAGTCGTTTATATAAAAAAACGAAAGATAGGAATCAAATTGAAATTATGGTGGAAGCATTAACAATATTTCTCATGTGACAAATAAGTTGCATTTTTAATTTATTTTATAATAAAAATAAGTCACGAAAAATATATTGTCTATCGTTTACGAATAGTTAAATTATTTTTTAAACAAAACTCTAATCAGTGTAATGTCTTTAAAAATCTAGTGTCCTGATTTTCAGATTAACTTTATTCACAGTCTGATGTTCTGTGACACCAAAGAACTTGAAAAGTGACACTTAAAATCGAATACTATGACACGCACTAAAAACAAGCACCTATCAATAATGAGCAATAGAATTTTGAACAAAATATCTTAATCTTCAACTTTGATTGAAATATCAGAAAGATTCTTTTAACAAATGAACAATAAAATTAGCCAAGGGATTAGAAAAAAACGTACAATTAACAAAATTTAATGTATCATTCTTCTTGCAGAATGTAGTTCACAGTCCGCCAGGACTCTTCGTAGCGAACGTTATCCTGGCCCTTCTTCCTCTTCTGTTGAAAATCTACTTCTTCTTGCAGAATCCTGTGCACAGATCGACAAGAATCCTGATAGTGAACATAATCCTGTACGTACCAGGTCCAGTTCTCCTGCAAGTACACCTCCTTCTATTGAAATACTTGGATATTCACTTGAAAGACTTGGATATATTAGGCTCATTCCCCGTACGTGTAATGCCATTCAATTCGAATTTCGGAAATATTATTTTCCTGTCGGCAAACCAATTAGACTGCGAGTTGACCAGAATAAACGGGTGCCGGTGACAACCCAAGAGAGAATTGTATTATCACTATCCAATGGTGATGTTTTTGCAATATTGGATTATAGTGGGTTTCTTTGTGCAATGTATAGATCAGATAGAGGTCACAAGAGAGTAAAAATAAACATGATAAGTGGCGACGTTGATAATATGACTACAGATGAAATGAGGTATTGTCCAGTGGGCAAGAATAACCCAATCTTTCCACGAAACTTTATTAAACGTTTTGCAAGTTACGACTCCTTACAGTCTGTATGGAATCATCATAGCGAATCTCAAAAGTCTTCTAGTCGTCGCTCTAGGGCCAAGTCTTTTACAAGCAGGCCTCCTTCTGATCCAGTGCTTGGTTATGCAATAGAAAAACTTGGTTATCTTCGGCTTATTCCTTCCACAAATCAGAACCAGCGATTTGAATTTCGTAGATATGTTTTTCCTGCCGATAAACAAATTAGAATGCGAAAAGATAACGTAACCTATTTGTTTGAGCCAAACCAAGAATACATTGTTTTATCTAAATCCAATGGTGAAGTTTTTGCCATTATGGATCATAGTGATACTCTTCGTGGAATATACAATACAGATACACGTCATTCGCGAATAAAATTTAATATGTTAAGCGGCGATGTTATTATTCTAACCCCAGATGAAATTAGGGAATGTCCAGTAGGCAAGAATCACCCAATATTTCCAGTAAACTTTATTAAAGCTTTTGCAACCCACGATTCACTACAGTTCACATGGAATTCTCGTGGTGATAGTAATCCTGGTTCATCATCTTCAGCCAGAGAAAATTCACCTGACCGGACTTCTCCTCAGGAGACAGTTCTGCATGCCAGGCCCTGGTCTCCTCCTGGCAGGCCTCCTTCTGATGAAGCACTTGGATATTCACTGGCAAAACTTGGATATATTCGGCTTAGCCCTCTGGCAAATCAAAACCAGCTATTCGAATTTCGAAGATACTTTATTACGTCGAATAAGCCAATTAGATTGCTATGGGGAAATGGTGTGTATGTGCCCGTGCCAGCTCGAGAATATATTGTATTATCAACATCCAATGGTGACGTTTTTGCAATACTGGAGCATACTGGGATTTTTCGTGGAATATATGGGACAAATAGGGCTCATTCAAGAATCAAATTAAACATGATAAGCGGTGCAGTTGTATATATGACCGAAACTGAAATAAAGGAATCTCATGTAGGAATTAAATACACGGACTTTCGGAGTAGGTTTCGCGAAAATGTTTCAAATGAAGATTCTCTGCAGCATGTGTATCATTAATTCAACTGATAAAACATAAATTGAAATATAACATTCTTTTTAATCCGGAGTCGGATAAAAATGAAATAAAAACAGATAAATATGTTTTAAATTTAATGTTCAAAGATTTGTACAAGTTAAAACTGATGGATAAGTAATATTATTTGTTACAAAATATTGTAATATGATATCAAATTGTAATATCATTATCTATTATTCGTTTTTTAAAGTAACATTTTGACGATGGGGAATTAAATTAGCTTTTAATTAAATTTCAATTTTAAATTTCATTTTTGACAAAAAATCTTAACTTCAAAAAATTTTTTGATTTAGTAGTAAAGATTTTCTGCAGTCGGTGTACTATTTATTTAATTTATTAATATCTGATCTAAAAATAATTTTTTTTAATTCGTCATCGGATCAAAATGTATGTAACTGGAAATTACATAGAAAAGCCAATGTATTATGATTTTAAAGGCTTCTTTTTTTATCTATTTGAAAAAGAGGGAAAATAAGTACTTATACGAATGTTCAAAGAAATATTTTTTTATTTAGGAAATTTGTAAATTTTGTAAATTTATGTCATATGTTTTGCGAGCTTTCAGGTTCTTTGCTAGGATCTTATGAAGCCTTGCTATTTTGGAAATAGGGGAGTACCACCACGATTTAGAATCTCCATCCTCGTACCTGGTAGAAATTCTATTAGGTCTCTTCCTCTGACATTTAAATTTTTTTGGCTCCACATCTCTGGGGGTGGAGGTCCATCATCTTCTCATTAGAAATAAGGCGACGCAATAAGCATCTCTAATCCTTAGCCGCTTTTGCCCCTAAACCTCTCCTTAACAACAATGAGAACCCTAGAGCAGAGCTTAGGTACCAAAATCGTATTCACGCACTTGAGAGCTATGCATATATGCATAGCTTGACGCTTAGCGCTTTTCCTAGCGGCCTCTTATAAATGCAGCCACATCTTGACAAGCGAATCATTTTTTCCCTCTATGACCAGGGTTCTAGGATTAGGGCGAGCCCTGTCTGTACCACTGAAATGCGTCTGGCTAGAACCGCAAAGGCGCCTTTGCTGTAATGCGGAATGATCTAAATCGTAGAGATTCCCGTATTCTTTATTGAAAGGCCAATTAGGATGCTTCTCCTCCGGATGCTTCTGTTTTCCTACGGATCCCAATTGGTTTACCTGAAAGATAACTCCAACAGCCATTAAATGGGTCCGGTGGTCCGGAGCCACAAGGACTCTGATTGATGATTCGGGATGACCAACTACCTAAATCCCGCCTCGCTACATCAGTCCGGAACCTTGCCTGACAGAATACCCTTCCGAGAATCAGTTTTTAGGGTCGGGTTTTGAAAAATGACGCGCTTCAGAACTGTCCTTAAATTTTCGGGAGTACAGCGAATCAGTATAGTCGCTATGCTATAGCTCTGCAGACATTCCGTCAGCTTGAAATACAGGTTTTATCCCTCTTTGAGTCTAAACGTTAAATTAATCTCCACTTTCCAGTCTCTCGAATAGATATTCAGTGTGTAAAGGTAAATTAGAATTGCGAAATTCTTTCAAAAGTTATCACATCATCAGAAAACATACAGACAGACAGGAATACAGAGATTTTGTAACAAATATTTTTTTCTAACTCAGAGGTCTCAAAACGTTGAGAAATGACGAAAACTGGATAGGCCCAAAATCACACAAATCAAGACATTCTACCTAAATAATAGTAATGTAGAAAAAACTAAACATTCTCAGAACAATTATCGTTTTGCATTTCATATAGTCTTCAATTCATATGATTAGGAATATTTCTTAAAGTTTAACAGTATTTATACTGCAGAAATATTATCCAAAGAAGATTGTAAGAAAAATTGTTTGTAACGAAAGCAGCTGATCAAATAAAATTTGTTTGGCGGAGATATGATAACTTAATATTAATGCTACGGAATTCATACTCACTGAATAATATGGCTATAAAAAATTTATGTAAATCTTGAGTGACTAGAAAATGAAAATCAAATAGAGAAACGGCGTAATTGTTTGATTTATAGAGATATTCCCTCATAAATCTAAAGTGCTTTCATTAATATACCATCGAAGAAATGTTCATGTCTGATAATAATTATTCCAGAATAACGAAATAAAACTTGAAAGCAATTCGATATACTTTTTTGATTCATAAAACTATGAAAAAAGGCAGTTGATTTATCGAAAAAAAACATTACTTTGCAACAAAATGGTTAACTATTATACCAAATGACTTAATTTTTAATAAAATAGTTAATTTTGTAGAAATACAGTGGAAATTGTCACCTACCTAGATGAATTTTTAAAGATATTTATTTTAATTATTAATATTTTAAACAAAATAGTTCAGTTCTTATATAAACCGATTTTGCCTAAATTTCAAAGAGAGATTTTTAAAAATAACTAATTCAATTAAAGCTCAGGTTTAATTTTATTAAAATTAATTATGTCTCTAAGGTCTGAAATCCAAAAATACATGAAAATAAGAAATATGTGTCCAGCATGAAGGATATCTAAATAAAATAATCAGCTATTTGCGGAGAATACCATTTTTATTTGATAATATTCTTGCACAATTAAAACCCTGATAAGAGAAATTTGAATTATACACTTTTTCAAATGCTAATTCTACTAGAAGAAATAGCTTTTCCCAACATGTCTTATTATGTTTCATCATTTAAAGAAGAATAATAAATGAATTTAATATAAAAATTGTTTTTATTCTCTAGATTTCCTTTGTTATGGTCCCGGATTATCAGTTTTACTTTTCAACCCAGGGAGGGACTACAACCCATGTAGGTCACTCAATTATAGTCCCTAAGATTATTTCATATTTTTTATTATAGTTGCCAGATAGAGCGCGTATAGCAACTCTACTAGGATTATTCTTATAACTTATTTCTCCATTAAATAATTCTATAGAATAAAGATGATCACCGCACTCCAAATGACATTCGGTTATTGTGTTTGCCCTCCTTGTTGGAAAATAATGTAGTTCTACGACAAAAAAATTATTTGACCTTTTACGTGCATCAGGCCGAGCCATATCAAAAACATTCAGGTATGCACTGGGTCCTTTTCCTATGGGTTGTTGACCGAGCATCCAGGGTGGATAATCGTCATCCTTATGATGAAGTATTCCACGTTCAACATATTTGTTACCTCGAAGCATTACAGAAAGGATGCATCCTGGACCAATTTTGTGGAAATTTTTGCCTGGGAGACCTGGTGGTGCATATGTTGCTGCTTTTGGATTCAACATTGCATATAGTTTAGGAAGAAAAGCAGAGAGATTTATGCATTCTTTAACAAACAAACAAACATTTAATTCATCATTTCTTAAAGTGTAGTCAAATCTATCTTAAAATTAGGGACTACGTATCTGACTTCTAAAAAAGGATTACGCAAGTATATTCTTTTTCACTTACCAATTGAAATAAGGAAACCCATGCAGCTAAGGAATAAACTGATATTCTTCATTATTTCAGGATGGATTTAACGACCAAGAATTGTGAAGTAAATAATGAAGACTTTCCTGATCGGCCGACTTTCTCATACTTAAAAAAAAATTATTATTTCAATTCTAGTTTTTGGTATTAAAACAACCCTCTAAAAATATAATATTGGGTAGCTCTATTCTAATGCTATTTTACTTAAATGTCACTAAACGACGTTTTAGAAAAACATTTGTGGATAAAATCAAGAAAAAGTAAGAATAAAATTTTTTCTATTTCAAATTTTATCTGTTTCTTTTAAGCATGATGTTGCAAGAAATTAAAACAATATTCCATTTGCACTGTTATAGTTCTCATAGTACGTACCACTTGTTACTCTCAAGATAACAAACTTAATACTTCGAGCAATGGCTACAAAACAAGACGATTTGGCATTACAACAAGACGCTAAGAAATGATGATCAATTATAATTGAACTATAGTTTTCACAAGGCAGATCCCACTTCTTATTTCTAGCATTCCATTCCCCACTCTTCACTTTTCACTTCTCACGAGTTTCTGCAATGAGTATGTTTCCACAAACTCAGCGGCAACAGTTTGTTAATTTTACATCGTACAATTCTACATACTGGCAAGATTTATCTCTCATGAAACCTTCAGACGTTTCTGTGTCTGGATTCACCGACATTCGGCGCATATAAATATACTTTCCGGGGTGTCAAAGTAAATCCCCCCCCCCCCCCCCGCGGCTTTAAAAATCTTTACTAATGCAAATCCCTCATCGAAAAATGTTGCCTACTACGGCCTTGTGTAGAACGAGTATTGTCTGTGAGCCAAGCTAAATTGTAAAGACTGCCCACGCTCCACAAAAAATTGTACAAAATTTTTTTTGGGTCACACTTTTGGGCTCTTTTTTGGCTGCCCAGAATTCTACCCTTAAAATAAGTTATGCACTTAGCGTAAATGTAAGCATATCAAAGTTTTTAGCTATTTTCTGAAGCTCCAAAAACACTTAATAATAATTTTACAAAATCAACCCTACCACTAAGAAAGCATTATCCAAAGAAAAAATAAAAATAAAAATTCGGGCAGAAATGAGCAGCAAAAAAACCACTATTCTCTTTCCCTGACATTGAAGGATCAAGTGATGATAAGAAGGCAAACAAGTTATAAACGATTTTGAAATAGGAATAGCCTAAAATCCAAGTCAGCTAAATTAAAATTAAAGAAATTTAAATGATATTAAAATCAAATTTAAAATCCTATTTAACATCAAATAAAGGAGTTATTTTGCAGCATTTTTGAATATAAAACCAAGAATTGAACGACCAAATTTAGACAATCACCATTAAATGTTCTCATTTAAATTTCAGGACAAAAAATATCCAAAAAAAATTTTATGCACAAATTTTTATTTTTTATTTTTTATTATGAGTTTTAGTTACAGGAATTCTGCAAGTTCACTTGTTTACTGAACGTTAAATATATATTTTTTTGCCTTGTTTAGGGTGCCCCCAGCCTTCCTCGTCTCGTTTGGTTTATTCGCTTAAAACCCGGGAAGTAAACTTGAACCAGGTGGTTCACCGTTGCTTCTTCATCTTCGGCAAACTCACCGCTTACCTGCCTTTTATTAGCCCGTGGCGAGTATCCGATTCCTCGCAGAAGCACCTCCAGTATTTCTGTTTTCACTTTTTTATATATTTATTGTATTCATATTGGGCCGCCATATCGATGTCCCAGTCTGAAGGTAATTTAGTTATATTTCTTCTGTTGCACAATGTTGTTGTCTTTCTACTAAGTTTTTCCAGCTTTTTCTTTTTATATGTGTTCCAAAGTTTATTTCTAGCCTTTCTGATCATTGAAACATTCGTTTTTGCTAGGCATAGCTTAAACAAGATATATTTTTTGTCCGAAAGAGACTCCTCTTTAGAGAATCTCTAGTCCACTAACCTGCTCTTCAGCTCCTCCAAGCATAGACTTAGATCGAGAACCTCCCTCCTGTTTTTGTTCTGGAATGTGAAAGTATCACCTCCATTCAGAATCTTTAACTTAGTGTCCGGTATATATTCAATTAAATATCTTCCACTGACAGTGATATCTGTAAGCTCCCACACCGTATAATGAGAGTTCACATCACAACTCAACAGCAAAGGAACCCTGGTCTCCTAGTAGTGTCGAATTGGTACCACCTCTTTAGGAAGTGGAGGTCCACCAACATCGCCTGGGAATCAAGCCGAAGCAATAAACACCTCTAGTCTTTCTCCGCGTCTACCCCTAAATCTCTCCCTAATAAAAATGAGAACCCTGCAGCAGGACTTAAGCACCAAAATCCCATCCATATCCTTAAGATCTTTGCATGCCCTTGTCGTTTGTTCAAGCGGACACTTATATATGGTACCACACCCTAACGCACCTAACACACCTAACGCCTTATCTGAGGCGCCTTTGCTGTTGTGCAAATTAATCTGAATCATAAAGATTCCCGTCTTAGCCACTGAAAGGCTTATTCGAGGCAACTCTGGATACTTCCAGACACACTACGGATCCCAGTTGGGTGATACTGAAGGTAACCCTACCTGTCCACAAACAGGGTCGGTAGTCAAGAGCAGCAGGTGCTCTGTTTGAGGATTCAGGAAAGGACCAACTACTAGTATCCAGCCTCTCACCTTCAGCCTGGATCCCTGCCTGTTGGAATACAACTTCCACGACTTAGTTTTCAGATTCGATTTCTGGAAACTCATCCATCCCAGAATATGTGTCAGATTCTCGGGGATGCCAGGAATCATTCTCTCGGACAGATGTACGCGGCTTTGACTGCGATAGCCCCTCACCTGATGAAGATGCCCATGAATCTGGAGGCGCGCCTCTCACCAGATAGCGCATTTATCTCTTTAGAGATTTTCTGCCTGAACCAGTCCGAACTCTCTAGAGCCTAATAATTTTCAGGATAATTAGACACGACGGCAACTGTCGCGAGGGCTTTGTTGGTCATCTGCGCGAAAGTGAGGCCCTGTGTATCCAGGGCCTTCTGCCGTAACAACTCCCTTTTTGTGGAACTTTTTCTGCAGCTCTTTCTCCTTTTGGCCATAGAATAATCCTGAGGTACTGGTCCAGGATTAGGTCCTGCAGACACTGCCCCCTGTGGGGTACATTGGCTGCTTTTTGAGATACTTCACTGATATAAAATATCTTAGAGTTTTTTAACAGATTTAAATAATTAGAAATTATTTTAATAGAATTTCGGAGAGTTTAAAGATAAAGATTCTACTAACTGAAAGAACTATGTTTCTCTTAAGAAATTCACTCGAATTGTACAATTGTTAATATTTTCAAATTTTAACAATACGATTTTATGAACTTTGATCTTGGATAGATAAAAAAAGTTATTTTGAAGAAGCAGATCGTTCAATTAGAAAAAAATTATCTAAGTATGAAAGGAAGGACTTAACAAGTGTTGAATGCGTGCTATTAGCAAAGGGATTATTTTTAATATCAATAAAGCAAGCGATTTTAAAGCATATAAAAGAAAATTCCGATTTTGCAAGATCCTAAAGAAAGAGTTTTAGGCATTTTTTAAGGTTTCAAAAAAATAAAATATTTAGACTCATGACATAATTTGCAAAGATTTTTTTATTTTGAAAAACGAATTAAGGTAAGTCAAAGAAATAATGTTTAAAATGATTGAAAAGTTCAAGGGCATGAGTGATACTTTTTGTTTATAAATATTTCAGAACATTATTGGGAAAAGAGCAGATTTTAATAGTAATTAATTTGCAAGTCTGGAAGATTAACAGCATGTCGAAAAGAATCTGGAAGATTTTTATAAACTCAAAACAATATTTTGTTTGTTTCAAAATATTCTTTAAAGTGATGATGATTTATAAATGTTTAATTTTAATAAGTAAACAATAATGTATAAATCGAATCAAGGTTTTAATAAAATTAATTTACGTAATTGTCTTCCAATGTAAAAATGTGACATAAAAAACTATTATTAGAATAATTAAGATATACTCTTTAATTTCAAAAAATATATTTAATTTCAGACTAAATGAAGATCTACATGCTATATTTTCTTTAGAAATATCGTAAATAGCTTACATCTAAAGATTTTCATTATACACAGAAAAATATAATTTAACAAATTTAAACGTGCTGCTTCATCTACAAATTTATTATTTGTTCATTCATTGTAATTGATTTTAATAGGAAGGAAATGCTCAATGTAGACCTGAAAAAAGTTTTTCTTTAAAATTGATAACTTCCATTTTTTTTCTCTCATATACTACAGTCCTTATCTCACTAATAATGTGATATTAAGTTTATTCTGCTGAGATATTTATTTTTGATACGTCAGTGTGAAGGACAAAAGTTTAGTCACTCAGTTTTTTGAAACGGATCTCGACTTTTATATTTGACTAAATGAATTTTAGGAGCTACATTAGTAGCGAAAAAAAAAATATATATATATTTGCATACGACATTTTTTGTATTAACTTTTTTTTTAATCCCTCTTTGTAAATACTGTTTCACTTTTGTGCAAAAATAGTTTTTTTTTTAAATAACAGTCTTTAGAAACCACACTATTCAATAAAAATATTGGATGTATCAAGATTTTTATCGTCCTGAAAAATTGGGGGAGTTGTAAAAGGGGATGGGTTTCTTTGTTTTTTGTCAAAAATAAATTTGTTCATAATTTTCTTACATTCCTTAATTTTAGAAGCTAAATTTTTCCATAAAAGAATGTTAAATTCTTCCACCTGACATTTCTCGTTCTTTATCATTTTTTTGAATTATTTTTTTAATATTAATATTTTGGTAAGCCTAGTTTTTGCTTTAATCGTGAACACTAAAATTTAAATTTAAAAAATTAAATGTTTGGTAGAACGACGCAAGCTGCAAAAATAGCTAGCTATGTTTTTTATTAAATATTAAAAATATTGTTTTATTTTCAAAGTTTACCGCTTAATACTATAAACTTGGTATAACTATATGTATATTATTATAAACACTAATACTAAAATTCAACTTCTTTAGAAAATTCGATAATTTAAAAAAATAGACTTTGTTATTTAAAGATTTAAAGAAAAATTTAACTATTTCATTAAAAATTCTGTATTTTTTTTTTTATTAGTTTCAAATCAATTTCTTTTCTTCTACAATTTTAACCATTGTACTTTTGGTTAAAAATTGATGAATTTTAGTTCAAAATTTAACACCGATTAGAAATTTTGTTTATTTGTTGAATGCTTATATTTCTGCTTTAAACATTGAAATAATCTGCTAAAAATTCCTATTTTCAAGCTAAAAAATTTATTATGTTCATAAAAAATTTACCTGCGTAGTTGAGAATTCATATTTTGAATTTTAAATTGAAAATACAACTGAACTGTTTTGTAGAAAACTTGTCTCTTCAGCCTGAGAATTCAACAATTTGAGAGAAGATTTAAATATTTGGCTGGCATCATTTTTTACATACAAATTATTATTATATAAATACAAAATCTTTACTGGCTCACAATTAAAATCTTTTGTTGCAAAATAGTCTTCCGGGTTTTAAAATAAATCATTAATTTTTCTCATTAAAAATTCAACTCCTTAGCTGTAAGTAGAACTTTTTTGCTCAAATTTATTTTCTTGTTTGGTAAAAAATCATAGCTATATTTCAAAATTTAATTATATTTCTAAAAGCTAATCTATTTTGTGGAAAATCTAAATTTTTTTAAATTTAAGTTTGTTGTTAAACATTCTTTATTATGTAACAAATTCCTCCTTTTAAAAATAAAATTTAACAATTTGCTTCTAGGCGTACCTGTTTGGCCGATAATAAATTTTGTTTCAGACATTTAATTGTTTGTCGCAAAATTTTGGTATAAGATTTGCGATAATTTTTAAATTAAAAAAAATAATTTGGATAGATTCTAAGCTTCATTATTCTCTTTCTGAAATCATGATTTTCAGATAGCAATTTTTCTTATAAGATATGATAACGCAATCTTTTTAAATTTTTTTCAGAATCCCTGTGAACATCAAGCAATTACGCAACTTCTCTATTTGTCAAGATTTACATTTACTTTTTTATTGCCTTATTTCCACGTAAGTATGAATCTCATATAAATAATATGGAGCAATCATATCTGTGCCAACAACTTTTTATTGCATGAGCTGCTTTTTTTGAAAATAATTTTTTCAGGAATCTTTCTAACATAATATTTTAAACAGAAACTGCTTTTTGAAATTTTTAGTTTTTGACATAGTTTAGGTCAATACAATTTTTAAATACGTAATTTTATTCCATGATGAAATTTATTTCTAAATGTTTCAAAATATTGTTGCTTAGAGAGAACATTCTGGTTGCAAATGATTTTTGAATATAGAAAAATAATTATTTTCTCAAGATAATAAACAATTTTCATCTGTTTCCTACAAAAGTCACGTTTTGGTTGTAAGTGCAAATGTTTACTTTGTAATTAATTTTTTTCAAAAATATAAATATTTGTTTAAAAATTCATCGGTGTATCTTAAAAGTATAACAAGATGAATGAAAACTAAAGCATTCTGTTAAAAAGTAAACTTTTTTGCCAAATATGTAACTATAGCACCAAATTTCCCAAATTTTTGAAATTGAAAAGTTCATTATTTCTTCAATCGTGATAATCATACATTGACTTTTTCTGGACTTTTCCCGACATTTCCTAGTCATTAAAAATTTATTTAAATTTTTGGTTTCCTTGTTTTTAAGTGAATATAAATGACATAAAATTATATGGATAAATCTTATCTGTTTTAAATATAATAATAATAATATATATATATATTTTTTTCTTAGAATGTAATATTTGTAAGACCAAAGAAATAGAAAATGAATTTATTAAACATTATTGTTATAAATTTAAGGTTTAGCAATTATAATTAAATATTAAAAATTAATTATATTCTTGCGATTTTAGTGAATCTCTGCAATACTGTCTATTACTTCTAAAGATTTTTTAAAATATTGAAATAATATTTAGAAACATTTTTAAATATATAAAAAGACCTTGAGTTAATAGAACTTCTTTTTAGATTTAATCAAGAATTGCTAAGAAAAATATTTTATTAACTAAAAAGATGGCTAGAAGATTTCAAAAAGAAATTTCTTAATAATTAAAAATTTTTTTAAAAATATTAGGCAATTTAATTTTTTGTTTTTAATCTTATTTTTCACGATTGAAAAAAAATCTACTCGTTCTGACTAAAAATTGTTAGTAAATAATCATAAATTGCTTTTTCAGTGATAATGTGTCTCTATGCATTTTTTTGTTCCTCGCGTCGTTTTCCAAAGAATTAAATTTTTTATTTTAAATGTCATTTTTTACGATTTAAACAAAAATATAAGTTTTGTCTACGCATCTTTTTTCGTATATTGCCTGAATTTACCGCAAAATTAAATTTATAATTTTTGATTATTTTCTGCGACTTTTTTCTTCTCGTTACTTTTTATTGTGATGTGCGTTTGTTTGGCTTGAAAAGTTAATTTTCGTTTTTTTTAATCCTGAAAATTTCGAATAATTGATCCTACCATACAATTTATCATAAATCAAAACAATCATATTTAAATAAATAATACTGAAAATTATTTAAATGTAATAAATACCGATTGAAGTTTTTTTTTATTTTTTTTATTTTTAATATTAATTTTTCCCGAGTTTTATCAAATTTTCGAAAATATTGAAATTTTACGTTTTTGTGATCAGTTTTTCACAAAATTATAATTATAATTTTTTATGATAATATTATAAAAAGTAGGGTACTTCTTCAGCATATTACGTTTTTTGTTAAATGCAAAGCAGCATATACTTTTTTAAATTTAAGGGCATGTGACACACTCAGATCCCTGTATCACCGATCTCACTTTTTAATATCAGTAAAGATTTTTTTAACGTAAACATTTTTTTAAAAATAAAATATCAAACTAAAACTTTAAAAAAGTGTATCAGTAGACCATAAAGTACGATTATTTATTTCTTTTAAGTAGGAATTTCGACATAAATTATTTTCAAACAAATTAACTCGATCCTAAGAACTTTTTTATATTTAAAATATATGCTAGATGTTTAAAAACGTACATAAACGTAAATTCTATCAGATTCTTATTAAAACTTTTACATTCTAAGAAAAATTAGTTTTAACAAAAAAAGCTGATAAAAAAAATAAAATTTTGCGGAGATATGAGCGCTTCATATAAATTTGATGCAAGAAAAAAATTGAGGTAAATCTGAAGTGACTAGGGAATAGAAATTTCATAAAAAAAACTGCGTAATTATTTAACCTTTACAGTTAAATATTTAAAAAAATAATTTTAAGCAAATTGTTTTAATTGTTAATAATGCGGTTGTGTTTTTAACTACAATTTTTAACCTGCAATTTTTAACAAAATTTTTTAATTGCGAACGATATGTTTTTTCAGGCTAAAAAGACGATTTTTCCTCAAAACAATTGAATTTTCAATTAAAACCTCGAAATATGCTTTTTTTACTAACTATAGAAAAATATAATTTTAGCAATAATAATTTGATTAATTTATTTATTTTGTAAAATATAAATGATTCTTACTAAAGTGTAAGTGAAAAGTGAACAAAAATTTAAATATTGCATACAAACCCGTGATGTTCGAACATGCAAGACTCCTTAAATAGTTCCACAAGAATATCATCAAAAATAATAATTTTTTTTTTTTAATTATATTCGGTTACAGTAATTAAGTATCCTTTAACTCTATACTAAAGATTAAAGATATATCATATTATTTATTCACTAATAGAATTAAGGATGACTGCTAAACTAAAAACAAAAGTTTAATTTATACTCATTTTTTCAAACTAGAGAAAATAGGTCTGGAACTTTATATCCATTTTTTAAAAACAGCAAAAATAAGTTATTTTTATTTTTAAGAAATCCTAAGTTCCAAGCGTGTCCACATTTTTATTAAACCTTCTCAAGATAAGATAGCATCAGAAATACATATCTCTCAGCAAATTCTTGCTTTGTTTCTTTTAGAAATTGAAATTTATAGTTTTTATCGAAAAGATGGTACTTGAACGATGCAATTTTATAATTTCAGAAATGTTGTTTTTCTTTCCCCATTCTTATATTTTTTCGTTTTGAAATTGCAGTCCGATCCCTATCAATTATAAGCTACGGCTGGAGAAATAATTCCAATTCTGCTAGCAGTTGGGGCGATATGGTGTTTTAAGAAAATTCTGGTTTTGAAGATTCGAAGAAAAAAAATGTGAATTATCCTATATTGTTTGCGAAAAGATAAAAGCCTTAATAAATATAAAACATGGACGTTTCAATTTTTTAATTTGATTTTCATCTGACTTCGGGTTACGAAGATTATAATGAATTACAGTCAAAATTTTGTTATAAAATTATCGATACACATTCTGCAATGAATCGGTCTTCACAACAACTTTCATAAAATTATTTGGAAAGATTGGGTAACGTCTACCTAACTGACATTCCCTTACTTCTTTTGCGGTCATAATATTGACTACGTGGCTTATCATATTTAACTTGATTCTACAGCGATTTATACCTTTCATATATATTCCTCGAAGATACCCCGTATACTCAAATATTGCAAAAATGTCACCATCTGGTGTGGATAACACAATATGTTCTCGGGCTGGCACGGGGACATATTTACCATTTGGTAGCAGCAGTTCGACTCGGTTATCGAACGAAAAAACGTATCTTCGAAATTCAAATCGTCGTTTCTCGTTTGTATCGGGAATAAGCCGAATATATCCAAGTTTTTCTATTTCATATCCCAGTACTTGAACATGAAGAGGCCAACCAGGAGGAGCCCTGGACCCGGAATGAAGAGGCCGCTCCTCAGGAGCAGTTAGGTCAGGGGAATTCTGTCTGTTAGAAGAAGAAGAAGAACCAGGATCCTGTTTTCCATTTTGTTTGTATTCGTACTGCAGTGAATCGATATTGTCAAAACCTCGGATAAAACTTTTTGGGAAGATTGGGTACTTTTTGCTAACTGGACAATTTCGCATTTCACCTTGGGTCAAATTATCAACTGCGCCGCTAATCATGTTTATTTTTACTCTCGAATGATGCGAATCTGTCCTATATATTCCACGAAGAAACCCTTCATAGTCTAATATTGCAAAAATGTCACCATTGTATGCTGATACTACAATTTGTTCTTGGATTGGCAGGCGTATATATTGCCCGTTTTCTATTCGCAATCTAATTGGTTTGTCGTCAGTGAAAACATATTTTCGAAATTCGAAACGCTGGCTCTGATTGGTGTGGGGAATGAGTCGAATATATCCTAGTTGTCTAAGTGAATATCCAAGTATTTTGGGAGAAGGAGGCCTAGCATCAGGTGATCTGGATCTGACACGCTCAGAATGCTGTTCGGGCGACTGAGATATGCGACGAGAAGGTGAAGATCGAGAGTGACTCAGGCGGGGAGTATTGAGACGATTTCTAGATGACTGCGAACTTAATTCTGCGGAAACAAATAAATGATTCATGTTTCTTGTTATAAACATTTTAAAAATATCTCAACATTTTTTTTCGTTTTTGGTGCAAAGTACTTTACGAGGGGCTACTCACTGAAAAATATGAAAATTTTTAATCTATGAGTTCTCCTAAGATCTCCAGAGCATCAATCTGAGATTTGTCAGTAAGTAGCACATCGGTACTTTGAAATCATCATAAAAGGATTCTGTAAATAAAACTTAAGTCCCTACACATTTAAGTTGAAAATAATTGAAGCTCACCGTGTTTGAATTTAACTTAAGTCATTATCTTATTCTTGTTTTTGCTTTCGATTTTCAATTCGATAAAATTCATCTTGAATTCTTTTGAACTGCATTTAATCTTTTTAAATTCAGATGTACCATAGTCATATTATTAGTACACAAAATGCATGTAACTTAAATATGTCAAAAATGGAAGTTCGAGTTCATTAGCTAGCCGTTTTGAATGCAAATTCAAAAAGGGAGAGCATTTTCAAAATTGATTTATCGAATTGGCAACATTCCAAAAAACAAACGAAAATGAACATCTCAGGCGAAAAAACACACGAATGGAAAAAAACTCATACAAAGAAAAACTTTGAATTTTAAAGACCCCAGAATCTTATCGCAAAAGAATCTTGAGTGTTTTCAAAAAATGGAGAATTTGTATCGCACAAGAAATTATGAAATTAAAAAAATGCATTTTGCGGTCAAAGCATGCAATGTTCGACAAACGATACGAAATTATTCATAACAAATTTGTAGATCGTTTTTGGGCGAATAACTTTTTCCTGTCAGTTATTTTCATACCTTATGTCCATTTCCAAAAAATGCATTTTTTAATATTCTTAATAATATTTTTTACAATTCAAAACAGGAACTATGCGTCCAACGGAAAAATTACTACTGACAAATTTTAGCTCGTTTTTGGTTTAACAACTTTTGCTGGTCCACTTTTTCATAGTTTTGTGTCGCTTACGAAAAAATAAATTTTTAAATCTTTAATGTACTTTCTTATGAAAATAACGCAAATCACGCATTGTATAAAAAACAAATAATAACCTATTGGTAGCTCTTTTTTATCTAAAACAATTTTTTTGAATATTTTTTTTCGTATTTTGCTTGGTTTGACCGCAAAATAGAATTATGATTTTTCACTATTTTTTGTGTGATCAAAATTTGAATTTTTTTAAAAGATAATTTACAAAGTTGTTATAATAATCTTGTAGTGCCTTTAAAAAGTAAAGTTTTTCCTCTGCCTTATTTTTATAAGTAAACAAGAGTACACATCCCACTTAAATAAATTTTTTATATAAAATTCTATTGCAACGTGTGTCGTTTTTCCATCGTCTTAATTTGTGTATTGCAAAGGTTATTTTTAATGATTTTATTTAAGAATACGCATTATAGCATAAGCTGTTCCTAAGCAGACTTGTAAATATACTCTAGGCAAACAAATTTGTTAAATAAAATGTTTTTGTAGCTTATGTTACGATTGAAAAAAAGATACTCGTCCAATCTAAAAATTATTGATAATAAATTTATAGATCCTTTTCGGGCAAACAACTGTCCTGTATCCATTTTTATTCGCACCTTGTGCCTTATTTCCAACAATTAGTTTTTTTTTTAAATTTTATGATAATGTAAGTGAATAATATAGCACATTGTCTATCAAGGGCGTGGATACAGTTGCATTAACAATTGTGAGCTTTATTCGTAATTTGTGCATGTGTTACATAAATTATAATAAAATTGATAGTTATATTATTATATTCACCTGTAGAATTAAGAAATACCGCCAAAGTAAAAACAAGAGTATAGACAATCCTCATTTTCTCCAAGTAGAAGAGCTACTAATGAATATCCAAGACTTTATGAGAGTCAACATACATAAACATATAAGTAGTCGTTATCTCACATATATGGAAGATAACGACAGTATCTGCATCAATATTGTCCCTCTGTGACATGCTTATGTAATTTTCCATTCTTATTGATCATCATTATGATAATATCATTCGCAACTCAACGACAGCTCGTCAGCCGGGTGTGACACAATAAGCTTTATAGCTTCAGCGCCTTAAATCGCAGAGATGCTAAAAGTCGTAGGAAAGTTGTTTACCAAAAGATAAAATAAAAGAATTCACAATTGTTTGCTATTTACATAGACAATTTTTTTTCTGCGCAGATTTTTTTGCAATGCAAATTTCTATAAATTACATGCAACACCTGCAAAATTATAAAACATCTGTAAGTGGTTTGGGGATAGCATTGGGGGAGAGATGGTTAGGCAGAAGCCTTGAGTACTAAAAGACCGGACCATGTGACCCCGAAAGATTTTTCTCAGAAATTTTTTTTATAAAAAACTGCTAATACCATCCTTTTATACTCCAGTGTACCTTTTATTTCCGTTTTTGATCATCTCCAAATATCTCGGACAAAAAAAAATCGGTTCAACATAATCAAAAATGGAAATAAGAGTAAAAACGGAGTAATAAAGGATCGCAATAGCATTTTTCGTAAAAAAAATTGTTATTCATGTTATATTGCTTGAAATAGGGCTTAAAAATCAATTTTTTGATATTTTGGTTTGAATGTATAAAAAATCTGACGCACAGAAAAAATTTGGTTGACGGATTCGGTTTTAGGATACCAAAATCCTTTGGGTGCACATGGTCGGGTCTGGCACAAATAGGAGGCTCCTCAGGAGCAGTCAGCTCAAGTAGATGTTTTTCTGGTCGAAGAGGAAGAACCAGGATTCTATTCTATTTTAGGATTCCTTTTGGAATGTACTGAATTATAATTTACAAAAGCTATGATAACATTCTGTGCCAAAAAAAAGATTCTTTATCTAGTCTAGTCTATGCAAAATCCCTTACACGAAATCTACACTTTTACTCCTGCACGAAACACTGAATTTTGAAATTCGTGCTTGCTCGAGAGCCTGGCAGTGGTGGGGGAATCCAGTTTAGAAAAAACTAATTTCCCTATAAGCCCTATTGCGGAACTATGGAGAAGGTGGGCTGTACATAAAAATAAAATCAAATCCTGAAGGTCCTCATTGTGAATCTCCTTCTCGAACCATAACTGATTCTTCTGCCAGGAGTCTAGCACCTATCGAGTCCGTTCTTTGTGACAGATCTAGGTCTCCTTCCGCCACACAAACATTTCCCTCGCGACTTGTTCATATGATGAATCCAAACAGGATACTAATTATATGTAGCAGTTATTTTGAATTAAAAACATTGTATTCCTCTAAATAATAAAAACTTACAAAAAATTCATCTTCACAATCTTTTTTACTAACAATTTCTACAAATTAAAAAAATACATGTTTCATTTTAATAGAGCAAGTCCGGGAGAGTTCGCATACCTTTTTTAAAAGTATTTTAACCATCGCAAAAAGGAATAAATGCGATTGTTCAAAAATTATTATGCCCCCTTTCTCAAAACATAGAAAGTTCGGGGGTGAAAATTTTTCCGAGAGTTCAGAGGCCTTGGAAAATACTTTTAGGATCCTACTGTTTTTTTTGGCAAAGGCTTTTTGTTTTATGAATCGCTTTAAACAGTAAACCTGCTGCAGTCAACTTATATATCAATCTATTACCTTCTCTGATGAGAATATTAAAAAACGGAATCATTTTAAATGAAATATTAAAAACTAAACAATTTGAAACAGGATTGTTTCAAATAGGAAGCAAGTTTAGAGAGTTGCAACTTGAAATAAAATTTATAAGGAATTTAAGTTGATAAGCAAAGACATAATTTTAAATAATCTGCCAAAGAATATGAATGCTAAAGTTAGTGCTATTTAGTCAAAAACTGTGGCGATGCCCCTAGGCCTCATCTGTTCCCGATCTACCTGCTACTATTGCATATAAAATATATTCTCACTGCGATGAGAATAACATCCTCAAAGCAAAACCAAAGGGACGATGTAAAAATTCTGAAGGCTTTAAAAATCTACTCATCGTAGACGCTGAGGCCATGACTCAAGCGCGTAAAGATCACTAGAACTCACACACGTCATACATTTACTACAAGCAAAACTTTCCTTTCGTACCGCATGAATATTAACTTCCTACATCGTTCGATTATGGTTTGTGGTACAAGAATAAAATATTTGGATTTTGGATTTTGGACTAGATAAATGCAGAAAATTTCATTTAACCAGAGGTAAACTAGGGACTGCAGATCTGGAGAGTCTTCACTTGGGGTGATTGCTAGTGAGATTGATCAGCAACCTGGGTGGGAGTAGTGTTGCGGAATGTACGTGTTATTTAAATAAATAACACGAGAATTCCAGGCAACCTATAAAACCTAGATTTTTTAAGTATAGCGAGCTAAGGCATGAAGTGAAGACATTATAGAGAAGTGTGAAACTTGCATCTATTTATCATATTTAGATTGCGGCTGCAGGTAATGTGCAAGCAAGATGCACTGTAGATCTTGATCATTTAAGAATCAGTAGCGTATTGGTAGCAGCTCAAAAGACTTTTAGTCGTATCTCGAGGAAGTGTAAAAATTTTTCAAGTTTTATGAGCTTCAATTGATGACAAGACAATCAAGATTGCGTTATGAATTTAGGATTTTTACTTTAACTTTCCTAGGTGGTGCTGTAAGTTAAAATCGAGGTACAAAATTCAAAAAAAATTTGCATTTTCTTGAACTTCTCTAGTGGTGTAGTAGATTCGAAAAATTAATACCAGTAATCACGTTTCAAATTCATCGGTGATTTTTAATAGTAGTTTCGCTGATCGTAACAATTCCTAATGGTAGATTACTGCTTAGTTTATCGTAGAAGTTTGTCGAGATTCATCAGTTCGAAAGGAATTTTGAGATTTTTTTTACAAAAAGAAAATTTGCGACTGCGATAAATGAGGAAAGTGCTTGAAAGATTGAATTGGTAATAATATCAAACTAAATCAGATAATTGCACCAAACTTAAAAAATAAAAAAATTAAAATATGGTACCCGATTAGTGTTTGCGTCGCGTCCGGAGTGCATCTCAGTTAAGTGACTCGCCATAGACTATAGACTATTTGATAGAACTGACTAGAGTGAAAATAGCACGTTACGGGCAGAACTTATATTATCAAGGGGTCTTCATACGCGTCATCCACTGCAAGGTTTATTTAGCTTGCACGGACCTCGGTGTTACGCGCCAAAACAATTCATCGCGTCGACGTCCAGCATTCTGTGTGCGGCATTCGCTCTGCGAGTAAGCTTGAGTAGAAGCGGGTGAGTATTGGGAGTGCTAGCTCGTTCTATTCTATCCTAGAAAAGCAATCGAAATCTTAAAACATCATAATAACATCAATAATTAGATGTACATAATACCAATCCAATTTAGCTTTCTCTCCTCCCAAATTAAAAAAAAAACTTGATTGTCGAATAAGGTTCGACTAATCTCCACGGTGGGGCATTCCGGCCAATAAAGGTCTCATATGGTGCAGCGTTTCTCAAAATTTTTTTTCAGTTTTCCGAGAGGGGCAGGGTCGCCAACCTACAATTTTTTCATAATACAGGAACCTAAATAAAGGTACTTAAACACTGATCATACGTGCGGTTGCACGCTTCACTCGACCTTTACATTGTTAGAAGATTTGAGCCACTTGAGAAAAATTAAAATGTTGTAATACCGTTGTAAATGTACACGCGTACATATGGTACCATTCCGAATGTATACGTATACATATGTTACCATTTTTAATGTACACGTATATTTGTCTTCAATTTTTCATTTTTATGCTGTAGCTTATTATGAAAAAATATATTGATATATTAGAATTTCTTTTAAAATGTTCTAGAGGCCTAACACTTTCAGCGAAAAGAAGTAGTAGGTATTTGTAGAATCTGGTTCCTTGATTACATCTGCATTTTCAACCTCTGATATATGCACCAAAATACGATTATATATTTTAAGAATGTGCCTCTATGTCTTGTTGCAGGACTAGGTTCAACGTCCCGGAGTGTGTCACACGCCGACACTAATCCTGATGCTTCTCGTTCTGGACATTCTTCCTCCTCTACCAGAGGTCATTCTTTGCCGGGTCTTCACCATCGAGCGAGGCCCCTTCCCGTTTCAGACTAGGTCCCCTTCTACTAGGCGTCATTTTTCTGCCTCTTTCAGTGACTGTCCTCTGAAACAAACTTTTTCTCGCGTACTTTGATACAAATTTGATGATCTTGGACTTATTCTACTTATTCCCCGGGGTAATCCAAACAAGATGTTTGAACTTCAAAGACACGTTTTATCCCAATAGAAACCCACAGGATTGGAAAGCAACCGACCAGAAATCAGATTCTTCGCGGACTATTTAAAAACGATTTATCGCTGTCAAAAAGGCAGAAATAAACGAGGACAGCGGTTAGGTTAAAGAAATTACCAAAACAGAAATCGAGGAAGTTCCCATCGGCATGCGTCAAACAGAACGAATTTTAGAGTATTTTTGTCTCAACCATAATTCTTTACACAGTACGAGCATTTTTTTAAAGCCCACACCTGTCAGATTTAGGATCTGCACTTGGTCTTTATTCTTAACCCACTACTATTAAACAATTCTGTTAAAATGCGCCAATTGCCAAAATTTTTAATTTTTTAATTTGAATCTTAAATTTTCAATTTAAGGTATTTGAGAAATCGTAAGAAAAATCTGGTTCTGCAAGAAATAGTTCCTTTATCACTTTAAAAGTAAAAATAATACTACTGATGATAATATTTTGCATCAAAAACGTTGAATTTAATGAAAGAAATAAAGCTTACGAAAAACATTGATTTTCAAAAGCTCAATAAACCAAATTGTTATTTATTTTATTTATTATTTTTAACGTCACTTTAATTTATCATATCTTGCCTCATATTCTTTTCTGTCAAAAATCATAGCTTACACGCACGTATCACCTTGAAACTCCTTATACTGATCTCAAATATCACCAAAAAACTACGGAAAAAGATCACCTTTGTGAGTTCGGCAAGAAGATTGGCCCCAGTACTCACAAAGACATGATAGTTGTGAATTTATGAGTTCTATGAATCCAAATCAGAAGTCTGTTTGACAATTTAAGACCTCAGCTTAATTTAAGGCAAAAATAAAAGAAAAACCATCATAGAAGTAAGACTTTCTTTTCTCCGTGCTGTGTCTGATATGGACTTCCCACAAATGAGAACACCATTCTTTTTTGAAACGTGGAACATCAATATGGCCTAGAAGTGATACAGAAACTTAAGGAATTTACTTCTACAAACAGTTTTTTGGCGGAAGCTATCTCGATACGATCTTTTCTTCTGAGATAAAGGAAGTTTGATATTATTCCACAATACATTTGAAATTTATTCAAGCACCAAACAAAGAATTTGTCCTTTTATAGCAAAAGTTGAAAATATAATTTTAGTGATGTAAATAACTATTTAAGCGTAAATATCTTACAAAAACATGGGGCAAATATTGGGAAAAATATCTACGATTTCAATATAAATAATTACACTAGTAACAAGTTCTTGCAACTCTTTTAAACTAAATTTCAAAATATTCTTCATAGTTATATTGGTAAGAATTGTCAAAAAGATTTAAACAATGCTGGCTGGGTCAATGAATTATCCAGTAAACATATACCGAGCGAAGTCATTGATATTCTTTCCTTATGACAGAAGCACAGTATAATCACCGTATTTTCTAAACAGGATACTGTTAATATTATTAGGAATATCGAAACTACGCTCAAAAAACTAGATGTTGGAGATGCCGCCAAAAACGAAGAAAATTATACTTCAGCTGAGGATAGGAATTTTGTCTGTCTAAATAGAACAGAATAAAATCAAAAAACGTAGGTTCTTTAACAAGATAAAAAAACTTAGATACCGGTAAAAAGTAATCCTTTAAAATCTCACATAATTTTAGCCTAAAATTCCGATCGGTTCTTCTATCTCACTTTTATTTGTAGACATTGGCATGGATGATCTGGAAAGTACATGCTTGAAAAAATTAAAACTGTCTTATGGTTGTATTTCACTTTCTTATAATCGTCCAAAAAAAGCCTTCGACTGACAGAACTATTAATTATACTTCAGTTCATTCAATACAAATGAAAAAAATTATATTTAATTTAGATAATAGGGCGTTGAAATTATTGCACGAGCCATTTCATGCGAACAATCTAGAAATTGTTACGCAAATACTATTAAAAAATTATCATCCTTCAGAATTGATCAAAAAACAAATTAAAGTCTGTATACAGAAAATCCAATATGCATAAAATATGCTCCTTGTGCACAAAAATTTGTTAGACGTCCGATAGTTAATTTACCATATATACCAAACATATTTTATACATTATCCGCAACACTAAAAAAATTAATCGATTAATCGAACAAACCTGTAAGTGAAGTTTAATCAAAATTGTATGTAGGGCCTCTTCCGAAGAGATCACGTTGTAGTCCCTCTCTCTGTGCCCATCTTACCACATATTCAAAGCAAAAATTAGAGCAGAGAGAAACGGCGACACCGGCGTCCGTGCAAAGCCCCTTCTCGAGTACCAAACTCATTATTCAAATCCTGACCCTGTCGTAATGTATATGGGCTGATTCAATCAAGATTGGGAAGAGTAAATTACTTATTGGACGGGACTGATCTCTTCCGAAGAGGCCCTAAATACAATTTCTATTGAACGTCACTCATAGGAGAGTTCGTTTAATCGATCAATTGTATTTCGTGCCTCTCCCTCAATATCACATGGTAGATGTTTAAAACTACATTGCGACATCTTTTACATAAAGTCACAATGGACATGTCTTAAGTATAACATATAGTACAAACTTAGTCGAATTTTACTAATAGAATGTAATTTATTATGGTCATTAGATAATTAAGCTTATATTTCTTAATCTTATAAAGTAATACGAAAAACCGGAAAAAAGGAAAGAGATCTTAAAGCAATTTTATAAACTTAGAATCGCTTTGGCAAAGGTACTTTCGTCATCTACAATATTCAAACCATAAAACTTGGCAAAGGTTTCAGATGACTTCGTCCATCCTGATGCTGATCTAATTGTGTCTATATTGACACATATACGTTTTGCCGCAGACGTCGCAGCATGCTGAACATTGTATGCCGTAAAAGTTTCAGTATTGATATTACCCTCTGTCAGTACATCGTTTATCTACTTACTTAATGTCTGAGTACCTACTGATTTGTGTGGTTTTTTTCGATCATATAAATAATTTTTGAATTTCACCACGAATTTCTAGCGTTCTTTAAATATAATCGATTAATGCTGAGCAGCACAAATCTCTTTTCTTTTAAAAAAAGGCCGAGTCAGTAGTGGCTGTTTTCTTTTTGGCCAAGAAGTTTTTATTTGAGCAGGGATCTTTATTGGTAAGTTATCTTTTCTGGTCGATATATTCTGAATATAAATAAAGGATAGTGATTCATGCGACGTCCATTAACTAAAGCGAAGAGCGTTACTAATTTTTTAGATAATTGTTCCATGCAAAATTTATTGTTGGGTGTATATGTGCTACGAAAACGTAGAAAAACCTTCGGATCCCACGTAGAATTATTCCTCTCCTTGCTAACGCTTTCTTGATAAATTTTCTGCCATCAAATATAACTATGGCAATAATGAATGGTTTTATTCTTTTTATTGGTTTGGATTAAATCATGTCCACAAACAATGGGTACCAGGATTGCGAAGGTGCAAAATAAATACTGTGTCCAATCAATCGAAAACGCGTCAGTTGCAATCGAGCTTGGGTATTTTTTCCATGAAATGTATATGTCACATTTTTTATTATCTCGACTCGCAAAGAAATCTAAATCAGGTTTATTGACTCAACATCTTAGTCCCTTTGGGGGAACTTTTTGCATGCTTAACCAGTTATACACTTTGTGTATAACCAGTTATGATGAAATGTGTAGCAACATTTTTTTAGTTAAAATTGACTCTTATCAAATGTAAATATCTTACATAGACAAGTCTGATGCTGATTATCTAAGAGATAACGAATATGGCACAGATTGTACAGATTAAAGAAGCTCTAGTATATTCATTTGAATAGAATATTCTATCATTTTCAACCAAATTCTTTGATGAGTAAAATATTCTGTTGTGCCTCTGTTTGGATAAAATGAAGATTGTCTGTATTCTGGCCATATCGTTCGCCGTTATCCTCAATTCGATTGGTGAATATAATAAGATATAGTATATCATATAATGCATGCGTATCTTCGTTTTGTTTTCTAAATTGTAAGAATGGTATAATGTTGCGAATTAGCGTCGCTCAGCTGTCAAAGTCCATCAAGAGGGATAAAGCCGATCACGCCTTTCGTTCCGAACATCCCAGACCTTTCGAAGGATTCGGGCAGCGACGGCGATTTTCTGGCAATAAATATTTTTATGAGTATCATTTACTTACCGGCAATTAATTATTACTGGTCTTAGACCTCTCGTACATATTGTATTGTCGAAATCATAATACGAAATAGGTTAAAACTGCTTTATAAATCGATTTACTTCGTGAAAAACGAACCCTATGACGCGACATAAAAGAGCCGATTTTTCTATATGAGAGCGTTTTTCAATTTTACACTCGAATGTTGCTCTGGTTTTAAGGCCAATTATAAGCAATATAGTATTGAAGAAGCAATAATACAATTTAAAGACCTGCGGGCTGAGATTTAAAGGCATTGCAAGCGAACCTATTAAATATGGTTTTGTGTTATTCGTTTTTGCCGAAAGGGATGGTACAGTATTTGCATTTGTTATATACCAGGCCAAACATAAGTTTGACTGACTCTCTGGTTTCTGCTTTCGGAACGATGCCAATGAACATAGTTTAAAATTCTTCTTTAACATCATACCAAGAAAGCAGTAACGACTTTTGTTCGTTTAATGGCGAGTTAATTATCATGAAATTTGCAGATAAGAAATGCGTTACCCTAGGCAGCAATGTATATGGGATTAAACCAGAGGGCAAACTTAAAAGACAGTACAAAGGGAGAAAAAAGACAATTAAAATATAATCCCCCAATGTTATTGCCCAATGTTGTTGTTATAACAATAAAAAAGAGGACAGCGTCGATAATAGCAATTGCTTGTTATCGTTCTATAGAACCCAACCCAAAAGTCATCGCTGGTATCTTCCGATTTTTTTTATTTACTAGAAATGAGCATAGCCACTGCCTGGCTCCTCTACAAATCTGAATTACTCAAAAATGTAGCATCGAAGACTCTATAGTATTTTAGGTTTCTTATCGCGCAAGGAGTAATTCAATTTGGTAAGCACAGGCAAGTACGTCCTAGTCTTAAACAACTAATCAAAAGATAAACAATCCTCGATATGCTAGACAATCGGATGCGATTCTTACGCCAGGACCCTAATCGCAACTGCTTTTATGCATTTCATAACAAGTAACTTGATTTTTATAATTCGTTTATGAATAATTGTGTAACTGAAGCTTGCAAATATAGAATTTGTTCAATTTTATAAACTTAGAAGTTTTGCTGTTTTGTACCCTTAAATGCTAATGTTGCTCTACCGCAACGTTCATCAATTTGGAAAGCGGCACGGACTTTCAAGGGTTAGGAAGAAACATTTAATGCTATAATATTATGTTCTGTTCAAAAATAAGAATTAGGCTCCCTTATCTGAATAATAAAAAATTTGGGGGTGAAAATTTTTCCGGAAGAGTACAGGCACCGTGAAAATAGTTGCTTCAAGTTTCTTTTAATTTTCTTTTCTCCTTAGATTTACTTAGTTTACTGAGTCTCTTAATTTATTGTTCCATTTAATCTATTTTCTAAGCTTCGGCTTCCATGACCTCTCTAATGAGAGGGCCCGATATAAGATTTTGAATATCCTTCTCCACCGACTTGTTTCGTGTATTAATCTACGCACTTACTTATTTTTACTAGATCATACAATTAATTTTAGATGTTAATTTTTGTTTTTGTCTGCTGGTCTATATCAATATTTTTTAAGTATTGATAAATCTTAAGATTGTGAAAAAAATGTCTCTAATCTCCGCTGGGATCTGAACCCAGGACCTTTAGATTGATTCAGATTGATATAGACCAGTAGACATAAACAAAAGTTCACATCTAAAATTAATTAATACATATCTAATCAAAACACCTAGGATCAACAATAAAAATAGATCATATAATTTTGATTTCTTTTTGCTCTTCTCTAATATATTTTTTTCCAAATTAAAGTGTCACTATTACTGCACCATACACGAATGGTATAGAAAGTTCAGCAAGATCTCCCATATTAATATTCATAGCATGAAATAGAAAGCGAAGTAGATAAATGGAATTCAAAGAGGGAAACTGAGTAACTGGTGTTAGTAAAAAATTCATTACAAAGTATCGGCAGAAATAATACATAAAATCGGAGTTTGTATATCACCTGTATTGTACGGTTCGCAAACATAGCGAAGGCTTGAAGGCTTATTAGCATATTGATAATTATCTGATAATAACTCTTGTGGTAAAAAACCACATACAGACATAGGGCGGTTGGTGCTCTGTAGCGGGTTGTGCCAAATTAGTGTGTGTGTTTTGATTCGGAATCGGAATATAATAAAAAACCTAAAGAAGCAAGAGACAATCCACAAGAAGCGTGTGTGGTTTTTCTTTTTGTAGGACATGTGGCTGCGAGCATGAATATAATCACGATTGCTACAGGTCACTTCATCTTAAAATGCATAGCTAAGAATAAAAATTTCCAAAAACTGATCCAGATCTATTTCTAGCGGGTACCAATATTAGTTTAATGAGAGTAAACTGCACCAATTTTAATTATAGTATACATTATTTTAAATAATTCAGTCGGCTCAGTAATGCGCACAGCGTTCTCAAAGAATGATTAAATAAACATACGCTCTTTAAAACTATAATAATGAGGCATTTAAATTAGACAATGCCTTTCACGTCAGTCATAAAAGAACTACGACATGCTTTGCGAGATGAAAAACAAGAAATAATCGAGTGCAAAGGTGTAAGAAATTTAAACGTCCAGACTTTGATTTTAATAACGTCGAGGGTTTAATAATTTGAAAAGTTTCATCTGCATGGAGGTTTTATTATTATTAATTTTCCTCTGTCGCGCATGCAATGCCATTGCATCGTACACAACTTCTTCAGCACGATAAAAAAAATAAAAGCATTTACAACAGTAAAATAGTTCTTTTTTAAATTGTGATGCAGAATCATGAACATATGTCACAGATGATACCTCTGCTAAGTACATTCCACTAGCAGGGTAGCTTTTAGGTGAAATGGACGAGAAGCTAGACAGATATTATTAGGAAGGAAGTTACATGCCTTCTATGTTCCAGCGGGGTATAAATTTTAAGCATGCGCATCTCGTTTAACAAATAATAGCGAGTCTGCTGTATGCAAAGCCATTATATTAGGGAATAACGCGTAAAAAAAAACCTGCCGGGTATCAGACTCCATAAGTGAAAAATTAGGGTTTGTGTGTTTCCGAGTGTAATTATTATTGTTTTGCAGTTTTTAATGTACGTAGACGTTTTCTTTAATATATAAAATACGATGTTTTACTGCTAATCATATTCTACATAGATTGTTTAAAAAAAATTTACTTTCTTTAGAAATTTCGTCTGGAACTAGAATAAAATAGGCGCGGTTTTTTAAATTTTTTAAACTTAGTTTCAAGCATCTGATTACGAAGAAACAATAATCTATTGAATTAAAGAGAAAAAAAGGTTCAAAAATTGATCATTGTTTTTTTCTGAAACACTCAAACTTTTTTTCCACTTTCAATTTGAGGAAAAGTAAAAGTTAACAAATTATTCTAATTATTTATTTCTTGATTATAATGCATTTTTAAACAATTTATGTATACAAATAAATTTCAGCAAATAGTTGTATGATAAAAAATATTTATAAACTTTATGGAGGTTGCAGAAAGTCCAAAAATATTGAAAAAATCGGATTTACTTTTTTGTGGACTCAAACAATTCTATCATTGTATATTATTTAGGTCTGCCACTATTTCAAAGCATTTGAAATTTGTAAAAAGAGCTGTTAAGTTAGTGCAATAATTATAAATAATATGCATGAGTTGAAAGAATTTTTTTTTCAACGAGCTGCGGTCGGCTTTCAGCGTAAAGAATTATTAGATGTTAGCAGAATCTGATTCCTTAATTAAATTTGCATTTACAACCTATGATACATGTACCAAAATACGGTTATATTTTTTAAGAATGTAAAAATCTATATCTTGTTGCAGGATTAGGCAGGCCTGCACAACTCTGTGTAATAGAAGTGACCGAAGAGTGGACTTAGGCGGGGCACAGAGGGGTGCAGATTAGTT
>JAAAKG020132315.1:0-14544 GCA_010014905.2 Druon quercuslanigerum
TTTGGTTCACACATAGGGAATCGGTTTTTAAAAGTTAGAATAATTCCTAACATCACTCAGTTTCCCTAATGGGTCAATATGTCAGTCGCCCGTGGCAAGGAATAAACTTAGGAGCGCCTAATGTTTATTATCTGCCAATGATTTTGTACAACCATGGGAGCACCCATCGATTATAGGATTCGCTCAGCGAGGACGGCATGAAGAAATCCGTGGAATGATAATCTTAGGAGCACCTAACGATTATAGCTCCTACGACTTTGAGTTGGCAATGTCAGTAGCACCTGAGCATTAACAACTCTCTGCGGAGGGAATCTAAGTTGGATAGATTTCAAGGGTAGGAGCACCTACTTCTTGCAATCCGCATCCATTCTTCTCTGCCTACCATAGGAGCACCTATTGGTAGGAAGAGAAGCATGAGTCTGCCAATCGGGATCTCTGCGATCTCATCGGAAAGCCGCTCCCGGCTCGACTGCCGAGTGGTCGGTTTGCAGCTAGTTATGTAACCGTGGGCTGCTGTGTATGACGCTAAGACTATGGTGGGCAGAGAGAGTCACGCAGCGGTACCAGGACTGACGTGTGTGTGTGATACGTACCGCTCTGAGTCTATCTCGGCACAAGCATTCTCGAGTAATTGAGTTTGACCTCCGGGTAATTTTCCTTCTCACCATTGTGACGGGTAAAATTTTGAATCACCCGTCTCTCAAAACTCTCCCTCAGGGCCTCTTAACATTGTTAGTTTATTTATTTTTCTTTATTTTTTTTTTGTATTTCATAACACTTACATCCAACGAACCTATTGTACGTGGAGACAGAATGGAAGCTTCCCGGATCTACAAACTAAAAGTTGAAACACGGGAACCTTTTCCCGCCCAAGCCAGAAGCCACATCCGTACGGACAACCGAGACCATCGTTCAGTAGAGTCGCAAGCGGGCATGGAGCCCCAACCCCGTAACTAGAGAGGGAACTGTCTCTCTCTAACGAATTTCTTTCACTGGAGTGCCATCAAAATGGTGCCGTTATATATATCTAAGATTTTTTTATGTAATTATAAACGGTCATCCATATTGAAAACACCCTTGTTAAGAAAAAGTATCACGGACCGGGGGGCACACCCTAAAAATTACGAGTCTGTGAACTCACTTAGCTTGATTTACTTGCCCACGTGATCTCGGCGACGACGCTCATTGGACAAGGACTTCGATCCTTGAATTCCGATCCTTTGGTATTTCCGGAGGCATCTCAACGCATCACTCTTGTTCCGACCGTCTCGTGATGACAGCCTATTTTGTTGAAAACCAGCATAAAATTTGGAAATGTCGAGTTCTGACGAAGAGACCAATCTCTTTACGCATTACCTACGTTTATTGCGCTAAACCCAAAGAAGGGAGATTATAAGGTATGAGTTTATTTTTTTCAGGCTCGATGGTCGTAAGGAGCACTTGTTGTAAATTGATTCAAGTCCACGGAGGACTATTGCTAAATATTCCGACCATCGGGTTTCGCCAGACCCTGAGTGTTTGCTGCGAGAATGAACTATGGATAATTTTTGTTTTGTATATCTCTTTCCTTTTGTGAAACCCGTGGCCGTAGTTTTTTTTTGTGTGCGGCGTTTTCACGTTTTCCGGATCGAAAAAGTTAGATTCTTCCTGGGATTTATACGTTATTAATGGTAAGTTTTTGGGTAACAATTTTTAGCGTTATTCATGCCTGTGTAATTTCCGGTTCGTAATTTCGCCGAGTGTAAAAAGTTAAATTGTGTAACTAGATGGTTTAATAAAGCTCCATTTCGGTTGCTTCACACCTCAAAATAAATAGTTGTGTTCACGTAGCCTGAAGGGCTCTCGAATTTATTTTAACCCACTCTCCCTTAGTCCTACTCAGTGAATCATACTCAAGTTACCATAAATAAAAGAAATGATTGTTTTCCCTCATACGGAATCTTCATGTAGTTTGTACATAGAGTGAAAATAGAAAAGTTACTTCCCAAATAACGGGCAATCTATGATAGGCCGGTGAAAGCTCGTTACACCATCTCCATCGATCGTCATTGTGGACCAGGCGCGTGCAGTTTCTTCAAGATTGCTGCGTCATGAAGTGGGTTCGTGGTGCCAGGGGAGCCTTCCTGTCAGTGCAACCTGTCGGTAATAAAATCCTCGATGCCTTTCGCTAGTCGGTGGAGCTGTGGCCTCAATGCTGTTCTCTGCTCGAATAGTCAATTTCTTTCTGCAGTGACGTAGTCGGCCTGAATACGTGTCACCTCATTACTGAAAGAAATTCTATAGCGGGCCGACTATTGTCACACCCTCGATATCGTCGCGAATTGAGCGAGCCCGGTGCCTTTCGCTAGTCCGTGGCGATTCAGCCACAAGGCTGTCCTCTTCTCGACTAGTTAATTACTTTCCGTAGTGTCGTAGTCGGCCCGAATAGATTGTCACGTCATTATTGAAAGAAATTCGAAAGCGTGCCGAATACCGTCGTCCTCACGACACTATCGCGAGTTTGGTCGACGGTACGATCTGAGTCCGCCGCGTGTACGGATTGTCAAATCGAAGAAACCCTTTTATAACAGGGGCGACAAGACCACATGCCATAATCGCCGGACCCGCTGCACAGTGTAGCCAAAATCAGTTTTTGTGGACAAGAGTTTGTCTACAACTGATTTTTCAATGGATATGAACGTTTCTTTTTAATGACCGTAAGGCTTTCGTGTATATCGAATCGGTGCGACAATTTGGATTGGACTTAACCAAAAAAATTATATTTAACAACAAAATAAACAATATTTTTAGCCCAACTTTTTGGATGTACATTTTTTTGTGAGATCTGCGAATTGACTAAAGAAGCGCCTCAGCTAGTGGTTAAAGTGAGAAAAATAAAATGGTTTATAATGTTTTAAACAAATTAACGAACAAAAGCCATTTTTTGCGATTCGCAATTAAATTTTTTTTTTAATTCACAGTTTTTATATAGAATATGAGAGAAGTATATGCCTGATTAAGATTATTTAAAAATATTTGCTGCATGGCAGCATTATTTGAACAATTTTTATAAACAAATACACAGTTTTTGTATATCACGATGTATAGATTCTATTTTTTTGCAGAATCGACCAAAAATGTCTTGCCAATGAATTCTTGTTATCATTTTTTTATCAAATTAACAACAACGGGTAATTATTTAAATAAAATTTATAAACAAATTTACTTTCTTAGCATAATTTCACGAATATGGCCAATTTTTTCTTGCGCAACCCACTAAAGATGTGTCGTTATTGACTCCTGGCTGTAATTAAGTTTAAATAGATAAAAATATTAATTTTTTTAACAATTTTTTATAATTAAATGCACATTTTAACCATTTTTCCAAGAATAGGCTTCGTTTTTCTTGCGAAATAAACTAAAATGGAATTTTCAATGATTCTTTGCTATTATACTTATCTAACGGATAAGAAAAGTTAATTATTTAAACAATTTTCATAAACAAATGTACATTCTGGTCACTTTTGCAGGATTAGGCTTTTTTCGCGAAGTAAGCTAGAAATGTCTTACCAATGACTCCTTGTTACCTTGTGTGTCCAATCAACAAGAACTGTTCATTATTTAAACAAATTTTTTTTAGAAAAACACAATTTAACCATTTTTCTATGAAAATTATTAATTATCTTTGCTGAATCAACAATAAATATCTTGGAAATTATTCCTTCTTGTGACATTTTTCTAATTAGAAAAAAGATTGATTGTTTACACAATATTTGTAAACAAAGTCACAGTTTGACCATTTTTCAATGATAATTTTTTTTGCTGAGTAAGCTAAAAAACAAAGGTCATTAAATGTGTTAATCACAGGTGAGATGGGTTTTTAGTTATAGTTTTATCAAATCATGTATTTATTGGGAATCGTATCTTGACATCAACCGATGATGTGAACAATTTATTCCATAAAATAGCATGAGTGTTCCTGAAAAGTTGACCTTCTACATTTTTTTTCTTTTATTTTATTTTATTTTATCTTTTTTTTGAGGCATTTATTTAAGGAAAGTTAATTTTTTACCAATAACGCTTCAGCATCATCCAACAGGGCTTTTATTTTTCTCTTATCTATGAACCTTAAAGAGCTAATCGTAGGTACTGAAGATATCAGTAGGTAGTGGATGATATCATTATTTATATATCAGTACACGATTCGACATTCTGTTTTTTTGGCGCCTAGCCTTGCGAAAAATCTTGTTATTAACCTCCTGGGGCTCCTCTGATTGGCAGCCGAAAGGTACGGCGAAGGATCTGATGATCTCGCCACCATGAATGAGAACTTAATGTACTGATGGTGGCATCGGATACCAGCCATATAATGTCACATAAAATTCTGCAGTTGCGTGGCACTAGCTGAACATTATATCGAAACAAGACATAACATTTTGTTTGATAAAGCAAACGTCATCGCAAAAATTCACAATATTTTTTCAAGAAAACATAGTGAAGCCATCGAAATCTTAAAGCACCCTAAAAGCATCATTAGGGACAACGGTTATAATGCCAATCCGATTTGGCTATCTGTCCTCCCGGATTTTTTTTAACAAGACTTGATTGGCGTCTTGTGCCATCAGGTTCGTCCTGTCTCCATGATGGGGCGCTCTGGCCAATCACAGGCATCGTAGAGAGTATACATAAGAACAACATAACCTGATACCTCTGTTTCAGGTCAGCCCTAAAGAAGTGAACTGCAAAGTTCACGAAACTTCGGCACAATTTGTAGTCTTGTACACGATTGAAACCCGAAATATCTCCTTTATCACAATAAATTATCGTGAAAGTATTAAATCTATTATCAAAACATTATTTAGAAAATCTTCGTGGACGTTTTCTTTTAAATGAAATACTTTTTAATATCTAAAAGCGCGTGTGTGTATTTATGGTGAAAAATTGTCTTTCAAATTAATACATTATAAAAACATTATTCGGAAAAAGTTATTTTTTCGCAATGGTTAACTTAAATTCAGTGTTTTCGCTTAAAATGTAAGCGTTTTCAACTTATATTACGATTAATTTAAACTAAATGCAAACTAGTAATTGTGTAAACCAGTTATATAAAAATTCAAAATTTGAATATTCTGTCTTTCTCATGAGTTTTTGCTAAGATATTTTAGAAGAATGACTGATTTTTCAATAATCTTTAATTTTAATAACTAAGTAATGGCTGCGGCTTTTTTCAATAATAAGGTAAAATATTTTAATAAAGTTTAGTGACAATGTCCTGCCCGTTAAAACAAGTGCCAATTAGTATATATTTGTATAGTTTGAAATAAAACCTAATATATGTTAATGTTGAAAAATAATTTTAGTACCTGTATCAGTTTTTTTGATTGCAAAGTTAAAAGCAGATTTAATATTTGTTGCTACATAAAGTTATATCCATTTATTTATAAAAGTTTTGATTCGTTCACAGAAAATTTTTTGCTCCTCTGAGCACCGCAATATGGACGGTTTTGTTGGATTTTGTTTCGAAATCGTAGAACTTTTGATTGTATATTTGTCCTCTCATAACTTCTGAACAGCTGCACGAAAAGTCGTCAAAATGTGTACAGTAATAGATCGTGTCCCTGGGCAGGTTATAGATATGTTTTTAATTAATTAGCGACTACCATTTTGAATTTGCCCTCATCCCCACCACTCCCGCGCGCAGGCGGTGCCGCGAGTTTATGTTAGTTGAAGATAAATAATTAGCGAATATATAAAAAATTCAGAGAACTTTTTTTGAATAATGTTTGAAAATTGAAGATACAGCCTGAATCCAGTAACTTTGTTAAATAAACTTAACTTTCAAATACCACAGGCGTATCGTATAAACATTATTTTACGTTCTGAATATTTTTTTAAATAAATTTTAACATTAATTTAATTTAATTAAATATTTTGATTCTCAAATAAATGCATTATTTCTGTCGGAGGATATTTAATGGCCAAGAGTATTCAAAGTGTCCTGGGTCCACTGGTTTTAAATCCGAAGTGAGGATGTCAAATTTAACAAAAGTAGTGAAGCCGATATGAAGAACAATAATTGACTAAATTAAAACTATTTGACTCAGGATTGCTGCTCGGGGGTTTTTGGGTCGCAGATTTTAAGTTATAAGTCAAACTGGGGTAGTCGGATGTAAGATAAGCCAACCGAAAAATAGCCATTCTATTAATTTATATACAATTCTCAAATATTTGTTCTGTGTTTACGGTATGTTTGCATACTTTTAAAATATGTAATCTTCTGTTCTTTTGTTGCAGGTATTCAACATTCTTCTGCCCTTCAACATTCTTCTGCCCTTCATACTGGTCCTGGCCTCAATAATTATCCTGCCATGTATCCTGCTGATGGCATACACTCTCATCCTGATTTGTATCCTGAGTATGTCATGCAGCCTTATCCTGGCATGTCTTCCACTCATGCCACGTCTTCTGCTCCTGCCGAAAAATCTCTTCATGTCAGGCCCACGTCTTCTTCTGCTAGTCCCCCCTATTCTGAACTGTTTTAAATGACAATTGAATAACTTCTGTATGAACGATTTTTTCCCATAAATAATCCGACCCGTGAACTTGGAATTCAGTTATACGAGTTTTCTATCGGTTCACGAATTTATTTAAGACCTAGAAGTAATGTGATCGATCAGGAGCTAACCGGAGTACACTTTTTATTGTCAACAATCGATGGTGACGCCTTGGCAATGATTGAAATAACAAAAAAGAACTGTATTGTTTTACGTGCATTATATATGCTTCCTGATCCGCATGGAGTAAGAGCAATAATAACTGTGTTCAACCACAAGGTTAGGGAAATAAAGAAAAAAGAAGCAGAGGACACTCCATTATCAGCGTCGCATCCAATCCACGCATATTTTAAAATGGAAACTGTGGACGCTCCTATTAAGCCAGCTTATCACGTCAATTTCACATCTCCCAGAAAGCCCCCCTATTCTGCATTGTTTGGAGTAAGAATTGAAAAACTTCCATTTTTTCGTTTCTATCCCATTGGAAACTCGAACCGAGAACTTTCAATTGAATTATACACTTTTCGTGCCAACTTAGGAATATATGTGAAAAAGTGATAGTGGACGACAATTCAAGATGCCGCCCCTGGGAAAATATGTGTTATCAGGAGTCAATGGTGACGCCTTTGCATTAGTGGAAATACTACCAAATAAGCAAAATGTTTTGATTGGACCATTTCAAGCTAAATATTACCCTCATGTCAATGATCGAGCAAAAATAAACATATTCACGCACCAAGTTAGCCCAGTAGGTTGATCAGGTTGACCTAGAAAGTCTTGAATTTCCAAGTGATGCCCAAATAAATGCAGAATGAGAGTTAAAAACTGCGCTTTCTAAGAAAAAAGAAGATGAAAAAAACATTTAGTTAAATATTTCACTTTTAAATAATTCTTTGTTGCAAATTCAAATTTGCATATATAAAATCTATATTTTGTTTACGAATTATTATTAGCTCTAACATTTTTTCTTTAAATTAATATTTTTTATAAAAAATTCAACAAATCAGTTGATTATGTAATTATTATATTAACAATTCGATGATTTCATTGAGAAAATGAAATTGGAAACGAGTCAGACGGCCCTTAATGTTTACGTTTTTATCACTCCAAAATGAGTTTATGGCCATTTTGAGGCAGTCCCCATTTTTAGTTGTAATTTGATTTATTTTTTTTGGATACCATTTTTTCTGTTGTTGAAAATTAATTTTTAATGTATAGATTTCGGTAGAAATCTATCTTGTTTGTTCGTAATTGATGTTTTTTATTACAAATTTAACACTCTTGTTGACAATTTAATATAGAAGTAGAAGTTTAAATATTTTCTTAAAGAATTTTCATAGTTTGGATTGAAATTGAAATAGTTAGTTAGAAATTGAAAAAAGAATTTTTTATTTTTGAATACACCTTAATCATTCTAACTAAAATGTTTTCATTAAAATTAATCTTTTTTTTAGAAACTCAATTATTCAGTTCAAAATGTATGTATTATTAAAAAAAAATTTATATTTTTTGTATGGAAAATAAAGTTTTGAAATTAAACAATTTAGTTAAGTAGTATCATTTTATTCATTTCTTTTGTGTTGAAAGTTTATTCTTTTCAGTTATAAGGTTAGTTATTATACTTTTTCCTTAGTAATCTTTAAATACTGATTTCGATTTTATATGTTATATATTATTAGGTTGTTCAACCTATTATTTCTTTATATTATAACACCATTCTCAACTTCGAGGGATACAAAGAGAAAATGGCGCAATAAAATAAGAGTACTATTTGACCTACATTCAAGCAGGCGTCATGCATCATTCCGGTGCCACCCGACAAAGGGAGAAATTAAGAAACAGAATTATTTTATTTCTACTTTTCTAAGAAGACTTATGTTAGAGGGATCATTCGAGGGGGCAAGAAACGTGCAGACCTTTTTCTCGTAAATTTTTAAATATTAATGATTAAGTATGTTTATTTAGACTAAGTAATAACTTTAAATTAAATTAAGATTATGGCGGCATTCGCCGGAAGCGGGTGACATACGTCCGCCATTTTTATTCTTCTAAGCAATTACCAGAAAATTAATTTTAAGTAAATTTTAAATTGGAAACTTAGCCAACGCCATTATTGGTAACGAAAGAAAGAAAAGCCGACAATTTTAAAACGAACGAAATTATGCTTAAAACTAAAACAAGAACATATTAAAATACCTCGAAAGCACACATTCAGCAACCGCAAAATGGAAAAAAAACTTCGCGAAAATTTATATTTTTCTTTAAAAAAGAAAATAACACGAGATCAGACAAGAAAAACGAACGAAAGGGAAGGAAAATCAGACGCCTACCTTTGTCTTTCCGAAGCCGGACGTATTTCCAGAAAAGAGAAAAGTCCTGATGACTCGATAGGTGCGAAAAACGTGGATGACCAACACGAACTGACTGTTGCCTTGCTTTGTTGGCGCCTTTTCTCTCGTCTCCCGTTTGTTCACAGGTTCGGTTGTAACAATCTAGGATTGTGCTGGGTTGATTTTCAGGCCACTGGGGGCAGCACCTCCCAAACATTAGAAATTCGGTGCGATATTTGAATTACGATATTGCTAACTGAGACAAATACATTAAAGTATCATGCAAATGCATTTAACGCCCTAATTTTATAATGTTTAATTATTAATTATAGCATTTCATATTCGCTAATAGTTATTTTACAGAACTGAGAAAGAGAGAGAGAGACATGGTAATGATAGAGCGAACCGACTCTAGCTATAAGGATATTGAATAAAGTTATTTTATATAATGTTATCATCTAGTAAATTAATGGATTTGATTGATTAATGTTATTAATCAAGCGCCAAATGTTAAAATAATGTTATTTTAGGAACTCATTGAACGCATTGGAATGTGAAACATAACGCTAAATCGTGACTTAGACTTGTTTGTGCCAGGAGAATATTTTGAGGGTGAAATGTTTATCTGATGCGGGACATTTTTAAGTACCTTATTTTTCGCGTATTATTTAAAGGAATGTTTCTACGAACTAGTTAAGACTAGCTTTATTCGGATTGATCTGGAAATATACCGGATTTAGCCTGTTTTAATTGGGTAGATGTAAACTAAAATGTTTATAACAGTGCCAATAACTTTTTGGATATAGAAGATTAGACGTTTTGTATGTTGAAGCATGAAATAAGGTTTTAGTTCACAATTTATAGTACGTGCTAAATGGGAGTTTCTCTCGAGCTCGAATTAGGTCAAATCTGAATAACAGATTGCGTCAGGGTTTATGTTATGATTTAGCTAGCATAAGGTGCGAATTCGGGCTCTGATTGGCTTAATGAGTATATAAGGGCTAGAGTAGGATTGTGCGAGAGATGTACGAATCGATGCGCGATCCGCGAGCCCGCGATCTTGATCAATTTGAGAGATCAGATTTTTGACCGACTCGCGGCGGGATAGTTGTGTTTTCGGAGAGCACAGTTTCAACATTGTAATCTTGCTTAAGTTGACACGTGAAATATAATAATTGATCTTTAAGACGGGAATCAGTGTTTTACTGTGTTTTAACCCTACCGAATAAATAATTTAAAATATCAACATCCTCATTTATAAGTCACTTTCATCATAATTATTATTAGATATAGTATCCAAAGTTTCAGTGGAAAAGAGGACATCAGAAGGACGAGAGGGGCAAGCCTCTTCTGTGGAGGAACCCACCCTACGAACGAGGACGTTTGGAAATGGCATTCTACGTGTGAAACCAAATTCAAATTCAAAATAATTAAAATTTCGCGCGGAAAATTTTAGGGACGTGACAGGACAGAAATTATTTTGGTGTCAGAAGTGGGATATCCACAAATTCGTCGCGGTGGAATTCCGATAAAATTAAAATTCAAGTGCGGAAAATTAAATAATTAATACCAATAAATTTTTTTTGAAAATGATAATTTGTGATGGTGAAAGTGGCATTGGTTTTTTTTTAAATCTTGAGGGTATGTAAGCTTGACTAGTCGGTAAACTGATTTTTAGTATAAAGTGTCTAATTGGCGGATTAAAATATTTTTGTGTAAAATTTATTTTAGTTCAGGCTATTAACTTTAACTATAAGTTTTGTTATTTATTCTGGTAATTCAGTTTATCTACTTTTGTTAATTTGACGTTTTACTTTGGGTATACAAGTTAAGGGATTATTGCAATGGGTAAATTTTATTATAAATTAAGGATAATAGATTAATATACATTTTTTTTATTTATTCTTAAAAGATGATACAAGAAAACAGGCAGAATATTTATTTCTAATTCCTGATAAAGAAATTTCATTTTACCAACAAATAAACGGATGGTTAGTAATAAGTGAATAAAGTTACACTAAAGTTGAGTTTAGTAGTAAGGGTGATTATTAAATACAGTAGATCTCATGTAACATTAATTTAAATAAATTAAAGAGTTTAGGTTTTGAAGGTTACCTGGCTGGTCAAGAAATAAATAAATAAATAAATAATAAAGTTGACGAAATTTTTTTTTGAGTGTTGGTCAAAATATCGCTACTAGGCAGGGAAATTGCAAGATAAGATAATCATCGAGGACCATCTTCAAGATTTTATCTCCATGGGACTACGTGGGATAACTGGGTGGAAATTAAACGTAGCCCAGGCGAAGAGTACCAGAGGATTTCCTGGACCAAGGAAGGAGCAGCTTCATCATTAACTACCTTGAAATAACCAAGTACTAAAAGCTATTAAGCGAAAATTGCTACATTGGGCCACGAGTACCTCATCCAGGGTTTTTGACGTGGTTTTTAAACCAGGAGGCGAAGCGGCCTGATAATTTAAGCCGAGGACTCGTAGACGGTGATTGACCACGGTCAATACCTCTCTTTCACTGCAGGCTGAATAGGAACAGGAAAATTGCAATAGTAATCATCAACCCAGAGGATCTACACATCAGGAAGAAGAACGTAGATGACTCATCGGAGTTGGATTAGGCGATACCGAAGAGGCTGACTAATTTTGATCGGTAGTGACAAATAAGTTGAAAACTGTGAATCAATAAAAGTGTCGCATTTGTGAAGTGTCGAAAAATTATAATTAATTTTGTCAAGAAAGTTAGCCATTCATCGAGAACAGCAAAAAGGGTGAGTCGGTTCGCATTTTTAGTTGTAAGCCTTGTCTCTCTCTCATTATTAGCTAAAATTTTGGCAAATAGTTGGGAATATATACATAAAGGTACAAAATATGTATTGAATCGAAATCTTGAGTAGGGTTCTGTTATTCCTTTTCCTGCGTAAATACATATGTGTATTAAGTACGCATAAAATTTCTTTTGAGTATCATTTGAAAAAGGGAAAAATAAAAAAAAAAAATAAAAAAAAAAATATATATATATATGTTTCTTAATTTCCTTTTAAAAAATGGCCGAATCAGACCCAGCTATCAGGGGTGTTAGGGTAAATGGTAGCGAGGGGGAAATTGAAAATAATCCAATTTATGAGGAGCAAGTGAGTCGTTCTGATTCCTTGTTTGCCCCTAGTGGGATGACACCGGTTAACAGTGCTGGAAAGAGTTCCGCGGTAATGCAGGATGTACCTGCACCGGGCAATTTATCCACTCCAGTACAGGAAGTGAATCTTCCAGCGAATATAGGTGACATAGGAAATTTGTCCAGAAACATGGGAACCATGGGACTGAATAACAGTCCTGCAGTTTCCACGTGAACCATAATAAACCGGTCAGAAGCCCCTTTATCAGGATATCACCCGCCGGGCGGCGAACTTGGACGTGTCGGGCCTTTTTTCTTTGCCAGCACCGGAACCACAGTACCCCATACCGTTTAAGTCGGCACTGGAATTTTTGCCAAAATTCTTTGACGGCAAAAACATTCCAATAAGTCGTTTTATAAGAGATTGTATCTATGCAAGAAATTCTATCTCGAGTAGGGATAGACAACATTTCTTTCTAATAATTCGTTCAAGAATAAGCGGAAGCGCTTATAACGTAATGGTTAATGTAGATGTAAAATTTATTTTGTGCGGAATAGGTGGAAGGGCGACAACGACATTAGGTGAAGCGTTATTAACTATAAGTGACGGTTTATGTTCCTTTCAAGTGGTCCCAGATAAACTTCCGTTACTAGGGAATGGTATCCTTGGAATGCTATTCCTTAAAGATGCTTCCGTTCATCTAAAATTAAAAGAGTTAGAACATCCCTTAGGCGTTTTTCCCTTTACAATTGAAAATAAAAGTGTAGAATTTTATATAAGGGCGAGGACGAAGTAATTAATTAAGGTACCTGTCACAAATCCAGAAATAGGAGAGGGATATTTACCTGTCGTAGATTTAGGCCAAGTAATATTTTTAGGCGGAGTGTTAGTGACAGTGCATGATGAATGTGTTACTCTATTTTGTATAAATACTACAAGCCGAGATACGGTACTTACTTCACCTCCTTTAACCTTGTAAGAGTATGATTTGTTACAATTTTTAACAGAAAGCACGAGGAAGACGCAAATTTCTGGATTATTTGTTACCAAAGAAGATCGAACTGCTAATTTACTAGAATTATTGAATTTAGCCGAACTAAATAAAGAAGAAAAGGAAACTTTATGGCCTATAATAGAAAAATATTCTTTTAAATTTTATGTAAGCGGCGATAAATTGGGCTCTACAACCGTACTTAGACATTGTGTTAATTTAACAGACGAAATACCTATTTCGAAGAAGGGATATCGTTATCCCCCTGTATATAAGGAAGTAATAGCTAAGGAAGTTAAAGAATTATTAGAAAATAAATCAATTTCTCCGTCAATTTCAGCGCTTAACTCTCCGGCATGGGTAGTGCCGAAAAAGCCGGATGCACAAGGAAATAAACGATGGCGTATGGTAATAGATTACCGAGCGTTAAATGAGAAAACAATAGGCGATGCGTATCCCCTCCCAAATATAACTGATATCTTAGATCAGTTAGGAAGTGCGAAATATTTTACTGTATTGGATCTCGCAGCTGGTTTCCATCAAATAGAAGTGGAACCAGGTAATCAATATAAATCGGTGTTTTCTACCCCTTAAGGTCATTATGAGTTTAATAGAATGCCTTTCGGAATGAAAAAGGCGCCAGCTACCTTTCAAAAACTAATGGATAGGGTTTTATCGGGATTACAAGGTATTGAAATGTTCGTATATATGGATGATATTGTTATTTATGCGAAATCTTTACAAGAACATCATGAAAGATTGGAAAAATTATAAGGAAGGTTTAAAACGGCCAATTTAGTTCTTCAACCAGAAAAATGTACATTTCTACGGAAAGAAATTGGTTACATGGGACATATAATCACCTAAGAAGGAGTGAAACCGGATCCGAAAAAATTACAAGCCGTTATGCAATTCCCACAACCGAAAAATCGAAAGAATGTTAAGCAATTTTTAGGTTTAGCCGGCTACTATAGGCGATTTGTACCGAAATTCGCAATGATAGCGAAACCAATTAATAATTTATTGAAAAAGGATGTAGCATTTACATGGACCGAGGAAGTTCAAGTAGCTTTTGATAAATTAAAAGAAATTCTATGTAATTAACCTCTATTACAATATTCAGATTTCACAAAGCCGTTTATAGTTAGGGTAGATGCGTTGGACTATGCGGTAGGAGCTGTTTTGAGCCAGGGGCCGATAGGAAAAGATTTACCTATATCATATGTTTCTCGAGCATTGCAGGGAGCTCAATTGAGGTATAGCGTAACTGAGAAAGAATTGTTTGCCGTAATTTTTGCAGTAATCCAATTTAGACCATATATATATATGGGAGAAAATTTATTTTAGTGACTGATCATCGTCCATTAGCAAGGCTCCATCAATTAAATGATCCTACTTTAGGCTCAAAATTAGCCAGATGGAAAGTCAAATTACGGGAGTATGAATTTGAAATAATTCACAAGCCAGGGCGAGTAAACTCGAATACCGATGCCTTGTCAAGGAATCCCATTGTAAACAATGAGGTTGGAATTGACGAGGAGATCGACTCAGATGCTTCTGAG
>JAAAKG020132316.1:0-14544 GCA_010014905.2 Druon quercuslanigerum
GCAGAAAATTTGCTTGTAAACTTATAATTCATAATTAAACTTATTATTATTTATAAAACATTATTTATAATAAACTGCTAAACATAATTTAATGTGTAGACTTTTCATGTGTAGAGTTTAATGTGTAGAGTTTAATGTGTAGAGTTTAATGTGTAGAATTTTTCGACTTAATATTTAATGTGTAGACTTTTCATGTGTAGAGTTTAATGTGTAGAGTTGAATGTGTAGACTTTAATGTGTAGACTTTAATGTGTAGAGTTTAATGTGTAGAGTTGACAACCATCATTTAAACTCTACACGCAATGTGTAGAGTTGAACAATGTGTAGTATCGATATGTGTAGTATTGATACCCAGCCAAAAGATGAAGTTTCAACTAAAATTGTAGAATATTTAACTGGATTAATTGAAATTTCAGTTAGAAAAATAAATGTTCAACTAAAAAAAAAACAATAAATTCAACTAAAAAATTCGAATTTTCAGCAAGAGTTGAGTTTGCAACAAGAAAAATTATTCGGACCTGAGAGAAAATAAAATCTTATTTAGAATGTTAAATTTTCATCCAAGAAGAATAACTTTCTACGAAAGAAGACAAATTTTCAGAAAAATATATTGATTTTAAAATAAGACATATAAATTTTTAACTAAAAATTAAATAGTTTAATTTTTAGTTAAAAAAATTGTTTTTCAATCAAAGGTATGGATTTTCAACTAAAATTATGGATTACTTAACTGGATCATTTAAATTTTAAGTTACAAAAATTAATCTTTAATCGACAAAAAAAGAATTTTTAACAAAATAGTTATTTCAATTGAAATAGTTAAATTTTAAGAAAAAAATTAATTTTCAACAAAAAAAAAACCAACGAATTTGCAACTAAATATTTACATTTTCCAGCAGAGAGATGGATTTTAAATTGAAATCATAAATCTTTACGCCAAAAAAATTTGCTATTTCAACCGGAAAAAATCTTAATTTTAAATCAAAAGCAGGTGAATTTAACAACAAAAAATAATTTTTAACAAGAATTGAATCTATAATACAACTAAAAAAAGAAAGACTTTCCAGTCAACAGGGAAAAAAATCAATCAAAATGTCGAATTTTCAAGTAAAAAGATGAATTTTCATTCAAGAAGAATAATTTTCTACCAAAAAGACGAATTTTTACCAAAATATATGGATTTTCAAATAAAAAAGATAAATTTAAAAAAAAAAAGTTTAATAGTTAAAAATTCGTTAACGAAATTGATTTTTGATTCAACCGAAACAACCGAAACAAAAACAGTTTTTAACAAAATATTTCAAAAATTAAAATTTCTATAAAAATGACGAATTTTCATCAAAAAATATGGTTTTTAAAATAAAAAAAGATAAATTTTCAAGGAAGTGTCGACTAAAGAGATGATTTTTTAACTGAAATTATGGAATATTCAACTGGATTATTTCAATTTTCAACTAGAAAAATTAATCTTCAACCAAACCAATCGAATTTTTAATCAAATAAAAATAAGAATTTTCAAGAATAGTTCAATTTGCAACCAAGAAAGAGTTTTCAGAAACAAGAGAAAGAAAATCTAATCCAAAATGTTAAATATTCAAATCATAAGATTAAGGTTTAGCCAAGAAGATTAATTTTCTACCAAAAAAGACGAATTTTAAACTAAAAATTGAATTGATGGTTCGGAACCCACCAAATTAATTTTCTACCAAAAAAGGCGTATTTTCAACTAAAAATTGAATTGGTGGTTTAGAACCCACCTTAAACTGTTGCTCCCCCTCCCACCACCAAGTAAGTGTGTGGGAGGTGTATAAAGGATAGGGAAGAAGGTGCACGAAAAACGTAAACCCTCAGGGGACACATTCGAAGCTTCCATCCATTGAAAAAAAAATTTCTTTCATAAAAATATTTGTATTTTTAATAAATCAATAATATAAATTAAAAAGCCATTTTTTTATTTCGACAATTTTCGGTCGCGAATTTTATTCTTCGGGAATTTTAAAATTTAGTAAAATAATCCACTGAATATTTTCTTTTTCAGGAATTTTAACAGTGTCGGGAATTTTATTTTTCGTATTTTTCTATACGTGCCGTTATATTAACGAATCTAAAAATTCCAAAATAATAACATTCTTGAACAATTTATAATATTGGGAGGACTGAAAATTTCAAAAAAAAAAAAGAAAATATATTGAAATATTTTAACAACACATTTTTTTTTAGTTTCAATGAGTTTTTTTAAAGATTATTGTTTAAATTTCAAATAAAAATAATTGAAAAAATATTTATCAGTGCAAAAGACCAATACAGGAACAAGTAATTGATTACAAAGACAATAATTTTAAAAAGCTACTATGCACATTAAAAAAACTTGCATTGACAAATTTTTGTTTCAATTAAATTTATTCCAAAATTTAAACAGTAATATTAAGAAATACATTAAACCTTGAAAAAAACGTTCTTTGATCAAAACATTTCAGTATTGTTTTTTAATAGATAAATAATATTCGGGAATTTTTTATTTCGAATATATTCTTTTGCAAAGATTCGGGATTTGTATTTTTTGGGATTTTCCAGTCGTCCCATAATATTATCAAATTTGAAAATTCCGGTATAATAAAATTCTTGACAGTAAAGGGCTGATTTATAAAATATCCTACACTGTAAAATTTCCGAAACTAGAAAACTTTCAAATTATAAAACTCCCAAATATAAAGAATTAAATCTTTCAAAAAACCAAAATTATTTATTTATTAAGAATGCAATAATAAAATAATAATGCTACATTCTGTAAACCTTATTCAAAATTGCATAAATTTGTACACTTTCTTTTTTACACGTGAATTTATGATTGTTTTAACAAAATTTCAGTTTAAAAACTTGAAGAATTTTTCATCTTTGGACGCATTTAATTCAATATTATAAAAAATAATATATTTTAATTGTATAATTTTAAAAATTAGAATTTGAATTTATCCAAACTTGTTACGATTCCACTTTTTACATTGCCAAACTTAAGCGCTTTTGTTTAAAAAAGTTTATAATAATTTTAGCATCCTTTCATTTCTTCTTCAAATCTTATTAAATTTTCAAATTCTACAATTTGAAAATATTTTTATTGTGATATATGTTGATGATGTCAACTTTTGAATAATTAAATTTCGACTAGAACTAAATAAATAAAAAAAATGTGAAAACTGTCACAATTTTTATTTACAAACTGTTCAATTTTTGATTGAAAAATGGTGAATTTATTAAAAGAGAATCCTAATAATAAAATCAGTTAATTTATAATATTCTGTTCTGATATTCGTTAATTTTGCACACTTCCAAAAAAAATCTAATATCCAATGAAAAAATTTTTAAACTAACAAAAAACATTTTTTTCCAAATGTTTTATACAATTTAATTTTTTCTTAACATTGTTTCTTATCAGACTTTTAAAAATATTTTAATTTAAATAAAAATGACTTATTTTTTCGGAGAAAACATGTTCCACAGATCTTTTGTTTTAAATTTTAATAGACAATATTTTTTAATTATGAAAAATTGTTTAAAAATAACATTTTTTGAATAAGTTTATTTTAAGATTATTCACTTATTTTCAAAATTGGTAACAGTAGAATTACAATTAATTAAATAAAATATTGAAAACATTCTTATTTTTCGTAATTTTTAAACTTTTTTATAAAAAAGAATCTTTTTTTATAAAAAAGTCAAGCTAATTTTTAACTCAATGAATTTTTAACTCAATGAATTTTAAAAGTTTTTCAAAAATAACTAATTTATAACGAAACTGACCAAATTTATAAATATTATAAAGCTAAAAAGTATCGAATTTCTGTGATACTAGTACAGAAACGATTGTATTGATTTTTTCAAAAATTTTATTAAATTAAATTATTAATAAATAAATTAAGAAGCAAAAATTTTTCAAATTAAAAAATGCAGCCACACCGAAAACGTTCCGGGTGAAATATTTTTTGAAAATTTTTCCTAGGTAATTTATTTATTTACTTTTGCATGGTTAATTATTGCTTAGGTTTTTTTTCAGTTGAAGTCGCTTCTGTGATGGTTTCATAAAAATTTAAGAGTTTTGAACTTTCTTATTTACTTTTTTCTATTTTTTTACAAATTATTTAGTTATTATTTTTATTTCTAAACTTTTTAAAATATATGAAGAAATCTTACGAAAAAGGTTTCACATTTTTTAATTTATTTTTTAAAATCAGCTTTTCACATTTTTTATTTATTCAACCAAATTTTAGTTTATTTAATTAGGAGAAAATTTTTAAAGTATGTCCTAATTTATGTCATAAAGAAAACGAACACCAGGAGTTTTAGAAAAACATTTAATTTTTTATTTATTTTTTTTTAAGTATTAGTTTTATATTTTTGAATGAAATAATTAGTTTTTTTTTAAATATTTTACTATTTATATCATTCTAAGCAACACAAAAACCAGGATTTTTTTTTAATTTCGAATTTTTGAGTTATTTTTATGTTTTTCAGTTTTTAATGGAAATCTTTTAACAAAATTTAGTTACTCATTTTTAACCATTTCAGTTTCTGAAGCAAAATTTTTTTTTTAAATATATTTTTCTCTTCTTTTTTTTGGTGCAAAATACAGAAAACTGGGAGTTTTTTTACATTTAAATTTGTTTGATATTTACCGTTTTTTAGTTTAAAATTAAAGACTATAATTTCAACATTCTCAGGTTTTAAAATAAAAAATTTTAAATGTATAAATATTTTTTTAATGAGTTTTGTTTAAATATATTTTTTATTCATTAAAATCATTTTAAAGAGTGCAATAATGCATAAAAAGCCGAGTATCTTTTTAATGTCTCATTTTTTAATTATTTTAAATTTTCCATGCTGATCAGTGTTTTAAATTTCAAAAAGGTAAAAATTGAAATTCTCAGAATTTAACATTTTTTACTTTAAACATAAAAATTTTAAATTATTATAATTATTATAGAGCGAATCATTTTAAAAGTATTCTTTGACTTTTCTTTAAGATTCATCATTGCTGATGACTTCCACTTTAGTGATCTTCAGTTAAGAACACTTTAAATTATAAAATAATGAATTTAATTTCTTTAGTTAAAAAAATTAATTTTTCACTACTAAATTACAATTTCCTTCCCCAATTTTAATTTCACGGATGTCTCATCTAATTCCTGAACTGCCTGTGCTATTGATTCTCTTAAGCCGCACTTCAATCTGGGTTACCGAGAATCTACAAACGAGTAAAAAATGTATTGCTTCCCCTAAGGCTCGATCTAATCCTCTTAATTGCATAACGTAAAAATTTATATTTCTTCACCTTTTCTTAAAAAATCAAAAATTCATTCAGAATCTTATGTTTTAAATAAATAAATAAATTTTGAACTTACCGCCACCGTTCTGTTGGCAAAGATAAGGAAACCTCCAAATATTTCCAAGGCCCACACTGTACCCAATAATACTGAGAAAGAACTGCATTTTTCCACTCCATTCTGCTCGGTTTGCCTCTTCCGATTCCTGATTTCTCGAATTTTGATTGATCGGAACAACAATCGAAACATTGTGTCCAGCCTGCGGCTTTCCCTCATTAAGAGGTGCCAGTTCATGCCCATTTCTCGATTTTTCCGGATTCACACCCATGCTCAAAAAACCTCAACTTTTCCAGAAATCGATTTCACTTTTTCCGCACTTTCACCTTTCTCAATCTTCCACTCAGAGGGTGAATTTCGAAAGAATTTTTATTCCCTTCAAAAAAGTCACGTGGGTTTAGTACCGCCGATTCTCACAATCAGGATAAAATAATTCTCGAAGCAGTAATTTTTTAGGAATATTTTGTAGAGAAATTACTATCGGAATGGAAGCACCATATCAGAACATGTGATAAAAGGTAATCCTGAATTTCGGATCTTTTCTATTTTTTTACAATTCACAACTTCTTGTCAGATTTTCTTATCCAATATTTTATAGTGTTAAAATACTTTCGATTGGGAGGATGGAAGAAGAAAAAATTTAGAATCTTGGGAAATATTCCTCTTCTTGTTTCTATCTGGTGTGTGGATGGTCGCAATTTGTTAATTTTTTTTTTTATAAACAATGGAGCCTGCGATGTCGATTGAAGCCGGTCCGGTTTACTTAAATTTGATGCCTTTGAGATTGTGCAAACTGGTATTGTAGAATTTGTAATCTGTGTGAATGGGAGCCGGTGTGGTCGAATTCGGACCCATGTATACCGATATTAGGCGTCGTTGACTTAGGTCAGCCTTCCTCAGAGGGTCGGAGCCTAGGACGACTTTTCGACGTCGCGGCCGATAACGGACTAACGGAATCGCACCGTCAGAGCCGTCAGAGAGCGGTACCAGGGTTGGCGAGGGAACGTCTACTCAGGGCCGGCTACCGTCGCGGAAGAAGGGTAGTAAAATATATTTAAGGGATGATTTTTAACCAATCCGAAAAATTTAGCTTTTCAACTGTAAAAATTAGGATCTTAATTTAAAATTTTTAAATAAGCTTGTACAAATTTGACAAACTTGTATAAAAAAGTAACAAAAGAAATTTGGTCGCTGCGCAGACACATTATCCTCGTGGGCGAATAGTGGTCTCTGTGAAAAGAGCTTTCACAATTAAATGTCAAAGCATCGACAACTGTAATTGAGTGATTGTGAATTCTCTTTTGTTAAAGCTCTTTCGGCTTTAGCGAACATATTCGCATCATCTCAGCCCGGGATTGCTTATTCAGATATTGCGAAATAAAGTGCAAATTTTATTTATCATGATTGCCTTATAATATTTGTTTCTTATTTTCGATTAAATTTCATTTTTAGCTACGCTCTGATCTTGTTTTTTAGGATTAAGAGAAAATTTATTCGTTCTGTCTCGCATTTATTTATAAAAAATTTGTAGATTCTTTTTGTATGAACAACAATTGTCAATCCATTTTTTTCGTAGCATGTGTCGTTTGTCCAAAATTAATTTTTTGTATTTATTTTCAATGTTGTTTTTTACGAATAAAACAAAAATTAGTTATCCCATAAAAAAGTGATTTAAAAAAATTTTGTAGATCTTTTTTAGTCGCACAATTTTTGTTGATTCCTCTTTTTCCTCATCTTCTTTGGTTTGACCGAAAAATGCAATTACTGATTTTTCATTATTTTTTGTTCGAATAAAGTTTGAATTTTCGTGTTTTGTAATATTTTAAAAATGCTATAAGTTTTGTAATTTTCTTTTTATGAAAAAAATGTATAGGTATAAATTGATCCTATCCTTGTGTAATATAAATAGCCGTAAACGGAATTTTCAAATCTTAAAATCTTAACTTTTTGCATTTTTAACCAAAATAGCTGGTTAACGGACTCGAACTTTCTCTTGGGTTCCTTAATCTGTGTGCCAAATTTCAAATGAATCCGATTAGTCTTTCAAAAGTTATTCGGAACACAGACGACAGACAGACATACGCTCATTCCGCAACACTGCTCCGACCCAGGTTACTGATCAATCCCTCTAGCAATCAGCCCAAGCGAAGATCCTGACAAAGTCATCATGTGAGGTTCCCCACTTGGGTCCATTGGTATCCAAGGTTTTTTGTTTCAGGCGTCATTCACTCTACTGAGACTCTTCTTATTAACTATTTTTCGCTATACTTTTGTGTCCTGGCATACTTCTCTAGCATCTTTAACGTCCATGCATTTTTTCATGCAGGCTCTCTTGTTTCTATGGCTTCTTATTTCCCTTTTAATTAGGGTCTCACTCACACATTCTAACCATTCTTTCCGCGGACTGCCTCTGGGCACGCGGCCATTTACTTTACCTTAATACACTTGTGTCGTTAGTCGTTCATCCTTCATTCTCTCAACACGCTGAATTCAAATCTCATGTTGAATTTTTTAAATTTACGCCTGACTGTGAAGGGGTTAATTGAATAGATTTCAAATTTTGATGGGAGTGGTACAATAACTAAGGGGGCATTTTCAACATAAGTTGAAAATGCCCGCTTAGTTATTGTACCACTAAAAAAATTATTCGTTTTTGGGGTTTCGCAACCCTGGTGTAGAAATCCGTATAATTTCGGTCGGATATCCGCCCATCCGTTAATTGTACTTTTTACGGAAAGTTTTGGTTAAATAAGAGAGGGGAGTACAAGTGAGTAAAAGAGGAGAAGTGGGGGAGTGAGTGAATGGACGGAAATAAGCAATAGAGGAGAGGGGAGGATATAAGTAATTGAATGGGAAGGGAGGGTATATATGGGAAATATATGAGAAAGTGTGGGAATAGAAAGGGGGTGTAGAACATAAAAAGGGAGTAAGTTGTGGGTGAGTAGGGAAAATTAGCAGAAGTATAGGAGTTTAAAGTAGGGGAAGTATGGGAGGGGGAAAGTGACGAAAAGATAAATCAGAAGGGGAGAAAAGGGGATTAGAAGTAAGAGAAGGAGTAAGAGGAGATGTGGAAGTAGGTATATTATTAGAAAAGTTTAAAACTTTCAGAAGGGTATTTTTTATACACAAGACATGATTTAAATCTAACGCGAAAAACTCTTTTAAAAAGTGTACCAAAATTCAGCATTAAAGTTTTACACCCAACTTTCACTATTAGTCCCGTCGTTTATGGACTTCCTAGAACTGCTAGAGCCATCTTAGAAGAACGCAGTGTGCGAGTACTAAGTCAAGTATATTCCGCAATAGTATGCATTCCTATGGAAAACGGTTCAGGCGACCCTGACTGTTTACGTTTTGATCCCCTTGAATTCAGTCCGAGGCTATTTGAAGGCAATCCCTGACTCTGGACTGAAAGCGAGAGTTTGGTGTATTTAATAATACATAATTGATTAAAGTATGAATTAAAAATATTCCAATTTTTAAGAAGGGTGGTATAATATATTTTAGAGGTGATTTTCAACTAATTCGAAAAATTAAGTAATATCTCTGCAAAAATTAAGAGTTAATTTTTAATTTTAAAATACTTGATTTAAGTATTTATTACAAAGATTCAATTTTTTAATAGGATTTTTACAATATCTAAGGGATGATTTTGTACTTATCTAAAAAATGGTTGGGTTTTAAGTTTTTGCAGCCCCGTCTCAGAAACCCTTTATAGTTTCGGTCAGATGTTCGCCTGTCTATCAGCTGTCCTTTTTAACGGGAGATTAAATAGGAGAGGGAAGTAGAAATGAATGAAAAAGGGGAAAGGGGTGGGGAAGTAGGGACAGTATGTGAATGTGAGGAAAGGAGAAGTAGGGGAAGTAAGTGAAAATATGTAAATAAGTTGTAGAGGGGTAAGGAGGGGTGAAGTGTTCAAATGGGAAGAGAGGGGAGAGATGGGATCTAAGGGAATATAAAGAGGGTGTAGCACAAGAAACAGGGGATGGGATGAGTGAGTAGTAAAAATGAGGGAAAGTACAGGTGTTTAAAGTAGGAGAAGTATTGGAGACGGTAGATTATGAGAAGGTAAATGAAAAGGAGTTAAGGTGAACGAGGGTAAGAGAAGGGGTTAGAGGAGTTGTGAAAGCAGGTATAAATTAAAAAACTTCTGTACAATAGGATAACAGGATATTAAAATTATCAGAAAAGTTAATTTTTAATTTTCTCTAATACTTTTAAGTAGTACCATATTTCGGGAATATTTTTTCTTATTCATCAACACAATTATTTTCACTTCTTGAAAAGTGTTACAAAATTAAAAATTTATGGTTAAGTATAAGAATAACCTAAAATTAAAAGTTAATTTTTAAATTACTAAATATATAATTCTATAAATTGGATATTCAGTTTTTCAACGGCAAAAATTATCAGCAGAATTTAAAATTCCTAATTGTACAAATTTTAAAACCTCTTAAAAAAAATTGTAAATTAATTTTTCATTTAAAGATGCCTAATTTAAGTAATAAATATTAGGATTGAATTTTTAATAGGGGCGGTACAATATCTAAGAGATGATTTGTAACTTATCTAAAATATGATATGTTTTTAGGATTTTCTAACCACGAGTAGAAACCCTTATAAGAAATAGATGTGTGGACGAGAATGAGGGGAAGTGGGGAAAGGTAGTAGGGCAAGTGAGGGAAAGGGCAAAAGTGATGTAAGGGGAAGGAAGGGGAGAGATAGGAATTTGAGGGAAGTGAGGTAATAGAAAGGGATAGGAAGCAGCAGGGGAAGCTCTTGAAGGTGAAGTAGGGGAAAAAGGGAGTTGCTAGAGAAGAGAAAGTAGCGGGAGTTAAGAGAAGTATAGGAGCTTGAAGAAGGGGATTAAGGGAAGAAAGTGAAATGAGGGGAAGTGGGGAAGTGATGGAATAGGAAGGGAGGAGAGAGATGGAAAGTACGGGAAGCAGGTGAAAGGAGTAATAGGAGGGAAGTAGGGGGAGTTTTGAGATTGGCAGTAGAGAAAGTATGGAGTTGCGAGAGGAGAGAAAGTAGCGGGAGTTAGGAGAAGTATAGGAGCTTGTATAAAATGAATAAGGGAAGAAAGTGAAAGGAAAGAGAGCGGGGAACTGGTGGAATAGGAAGGGAGGAGAGAGATGGGAAGTATGGAAAGGAGGTGAAAGGAGTAATAGGAGGAAAGTAGGGGCAATTTTGAGATTGGCAGTAGAGAAAGTATGGGGTCGCGAGAGAAGAGAAAGTAGCGGGAGTTAAGAGAAGTATAGGAGGTTGAAAAAGGGTAGTAAAGGAAGAAAGTGAAAGGAGGGGAAGTGCGAAAGTGATGGAATAGGAAGGGAGGAGAGACATGGGATGTATCGGAAGCACGTGAAAGGAGTAATAGGAAGGAAGCAGTGGGAGTTTTGAGATTGGCAGTAGAGAAATAATGGGGAAGTGAGGAAAGGGTAGTAGGGGAGTTAAGAGAAGTATAGAAGGTTGAAGAAGGTGAGTAAGGGAAAAAAGTGAAAGGAGGGGAAGTGGGAAAGTGGGAAAGTGATGGAATAGGAAAGGAGGAGAGAGTTGGGAAGTATGGGAAGCAGGCGAAAGGAGTAATAGGAGGGAAGTAGGGGGAGTTTTGAGATTGGCAGTATAGAAAGTATGGGGAAGTGAGGGAAAGGTAGTAGGGGAATTTGATGGAAGTAGACTTTTGTTTTATTTTTAAACGGTAATTTCGATTTTACATCATGCTTTTTCGCTTCCCTAAAAAATTACAATTTTGTTAGTTATAACTAAATTTACATTAATATTAAAAAATAAAGGTGCAATATTTTATTTTAATTACTTAACAAAATTATTTAATTACTGAGGGATCAATTTCAGATTGTCTCATTTTTATCTATTTTTATTTTAAAACACATTTTGATTTTTCAGTCAAATATTTTTTAATTTTAAAGAATTTTTTTAAAATCTATAACTAAAAATCGTAACAAAAAAAAATTGTAATAAGTTTAGTTGTGTAAGGTGAACAGCTGTCCTGATTGTTCATCGCTGTTCTGATTTTATGATTTTTTGTGTTATCATGCACGAAAACGATAATTAGTTTATAATTTTTGAGGTTTAATTGTCAATGTTTTAATAAATTTGTAAAAATTGACATGCGTGGAATTTTACTAATAATTAAAAATAAATCAAACCATCAAATTGTCTAAATAAATTGGAAGTTCAGCAAACAATTTAAATAATTAACATATTGTAGAGATTATACTCAAGTATTTGAAGAAAAATGTTGACGTCAAAAAAGTTATTTGTATAATTCATAAACTTAGGGAATAAACATACCATTTTATGATTTTGTTCAAAACTGAACAGTTTTCTTAAAAACGAAAAATTCAATCTAATTATTTGAAAATTCAACTGCTGTTGAAAATCTTTATTTTTGGTTTAAAAATTTAAGTAACTTTTAAAAAATGTGTGTTTTTAGAATAAAAATCCATATTTTTTATTATTTTTTTTTTATTATTGACTGAAGACTTTTCCTTAGTTGAAAATTCGTCTAAAAAAAAAAAATTATGCGTTGTTAAAACGTCGTCTTCTTTGGTTGAACTCAACTAATTTTGGTTTTAAATTCAAATCTTTTTGGTTAAAATATTAAATACTACATTTTTCGTTAAAAATTCAACTACTTAGTTGAAAGTAAAAGTTCTTTCTTAAAAAATCATTTTTTTGGTCGATGGTTTATCATTTTATTTCGAAATTTTTTTTCGAAAGTTTTTTTCGGTTAAAAATTTAACTATTTTGTGGAGAATTCGTTTTTAATTGGTTGAAAATTAATTTTTTACCAAGAAATTTATCTATTTTGCTGAAAACGTTTTCTTTTTTGTTTTAAAATTAAATTTTTAACTGTAATTATAAATATTTTTTTCTTTGAAAATTAATCTTTGTTGTTAGAATTAATCTTTTTATCAAAAAATTGTAGTAATTGGTTCGAAATACTTTTTTTATGAACGATCCATCATTATAATTGAAAATTCATTTCTTTGGTTAAAAATTTAACTATTTTGTTGAAAATTCGTCTTTTCTCATGATATATTAATCTTAAGGGTGAAAATTTCATCTTTTTAGTTGGAAATTGTTGAATTTTCAAAAAAAAAAGCAAATTTTTAACGAAAAAGATTGATTTTTACCTGAAGAGAAAAATTTACAAAAAAAGAATTTTTAACAAAATGGTTAAATATTCAACTAAAAAAAATTATTAATCATACAAATTAAATTTCAAACAAGAAGATTAATTGTATACCAAAGTGGTAAAATTGTCACCAAAGCACATACATTTTTAACCAAACAGTTAAATTTTCAAATAAAAAAATCGATTTTCAGCCATGAATGGAACAGTTACATTTTCAGTTAATAAAATTAATTTAATTCATTTATTAACCAAAAAACATAATTTTCTACAATAGTTAAATTTTTAATAACAAAAAAAAATTTATCAAAAAAGATGAATTTTCCATCTAAAAAGACAAATTTCAACAAAATATATGAATTTGTAACATAATAGTTAAATTTTCAAATAAAAAAATACATTCCCAACCATAAAAATGAATTTTAAATCGAGAAGAATAATTTTCTACCATAACAGTCAAATTGACAGAAAAATAATGAAATTTTCAACCAAACAGTTAAGTTTTAAAATTTATGAAAAAATCAATTTTCAACCAAGAATGGAATAGTTACATTTTCATTTGAAAGAATTAATTTAAAAAAAAATAATAATTCTTCGCAAAATAGTCAAATTTTCAAAAAAAGAAATAAAGTTTCAAGAACCAAGATTAATTTTCTACCCAAAAAGACAAATTTCAATAAAAAAGAAGAAATTTTTAACAAAAGTGTTAAATTTTCAACTAAAAACATAAAATCTCAAACAAAAAGGTGAATTTTCAAACGGGAAGGATAATTTTCTACCAAAACAGTATATAAATAAATAATAATTATATTTATATTTATAATATATAATATTAATAAATAAACAAATATATAAATTTTCAAATAAAAAGTTAAGCTCTTAAATTAGAAAAGTCAATTTTCAACCAAGAAAGGAATTAACTATGGAAATAATTAGTTAACAAAACTAATTTTTATGCAGAAAAAAAATCATTTTATACAAAATAGTTTAATTTTCGACAAAATACATGAATTTTCAACAAATATTAAAATTTTTAACTAGAAAAAATAAATGCGCCACGAAAAAGATGATATTTGAAACAAGAAGATTGTTTTTCTACGAAAGATCAATTATCAACAAAATGTATTAATTTTCAAATAAAGAAGATAAATTTTCAAATAAATACAGATTAGTTCAATTATTATTTAAATAAATTTGTATTTAAGGGAAAAAAAGAATTTTAAATAAATTTCCAACCAAACATTTACAACTTAAAATTTTTTTAAACAATTTTCTATCAAGAATGGAATTAACTATGGAATTCATTAGACAACAAAACCAATTTTTATGTAAAAAAAAAATCATTATTTACAAAATAATTAATTTTTCAACTAGAAGATCTATTCTTAGCTAAAAATATAAATTTTTAGACAAGAAGATAAACTTTCTATCAAAAAAGTGAACTTTTTAACAAAAGACATGATTTTTTAACCAAGCAGTTAAACTTTCAAATTGAAAAAAAAATTTAACCAACAATTGAACAGTTCAGTTAACATTTTCAGTTAACAAAATTTGATTTTTGAGAAAAAAAATAATTTTCGACAAAATATATTTAAATTTTAAACTTGAATTTAAAAGTAAAAAAGATAATAATTTTTAAGACAGTAGTTTCACATTCAACCACAGGTGATTTTTGAAGCAAATAGTTTAATGTTCAATTAAAAAAAAAGTTTTTAGCGAAATAGTTGAATTTTTAACTAACAAAGGTAAAATTTTTGTTCGGGATGATGAATCTGAAACCAGAAATATGAATTTCAAACCAAGAAAATTTATTTTCTACCAAAAAATAAGGACTTTTAAAAAAAATACAAAAATTTTAAAAATATTATAGTATATATAGTATATGAATTTTTAAACAAAGTAATCAATTTTTCAACCAGAGAGATGCATTTTAAATAAAGAAGATAAATTTTCTACTAAAAAAATATAAATTTTCAACTTGCAGTGATAAATTATGCCCGCCAAAATTGAAAA
>JAAAKG020132317.1:0-14543 GCA_010014905.2 Druon quercuslanigerum
CAGCCTCCTCCGCTGCCTTGTACAGAAACGAAATACAGAAATATATATATATATATATATATATATATATATATATATATATATATATATTGAAGAGTTCCGTTTTGAAGCACGTAACGTATCGCGTATCGATAAATTTACCAATGAGGCTCACCGACATAATAACTAATATGCGGTAAATGCCTCTGCAAAGTGCCACCAGTAGCAAAGCGCAAGGGTACCACTGGTAGCACCGGAGTGGGGACTCACCTGGCCACAAGCAGGGTGAGTGGTTAAATAGCCGCTTCCAACGAGAAAGCTGATCTTCAGTGCGATGCGTCGGCAAGTGGACCACACTTTTAGAGAAGATCTGAGGTTCTCTTTAAAAGTAACCCCCCTATAATATTCTTGGAGATTGTATGTTCCTAAGATCTAATTAGAACGGGAAAAATAGAAAGGACATTCAGTCCATGAAAATCGTATTAAAAAAAAGATACGAATTTCATTATATTTATATTCATATTGGCTTCGTGAATAGCACGAAAAACCAATCTCTTATCTGGTCTCGACGGCCCTGCCCTCGTGCACACTATATACAATTCTTCTTCGCACGCTTCTCGTTCATAGAGAGAATCCGCGTGACGTCAGGAGGTATTTAATGTTCGACGAACTACTCGTCAAATTCTAGGAAAACAGTCAGGAATTCGTAGAAGGGAAACTCCGGTCTGTAAGTAGATTGAGAACTGGCATTTAAATCGCTAGCTGCTCTGAATCAGCATATATTTTGTTTTGAGATTATTCTCGATCCATTTTCAATAAGAGCAAGGCTCCATGAAAATAAACTTATATTTTTCTTTTATGTTCTGGAAAACAGTAAATTCAATTATAGGTACAAATGATTAGAATTCTGTTTTCTAAAAGAGAATAAATCTTCTCTATCTTTTTGCGAGTCGTTCTGGACAAATTATTAAAAGTAGAGTAAAGAGCAAAAATTAAATTTAATATAGGAAAATCTATCTCGTAGCAAGATCTGTATGTTTTTCTCTAAAGTAGATTCAAGTAGGGAAAAGGTGATTCTGGAAAGCGGAATCACCAATTGGATTCGCGTGTCACAATGGTGAAATATTAGTAATTCCTAATATCTCCTTAGAGATTAATTTTAAAATCCAGGATCAATATACTGAGTTCTCCTCGCAATTCAAATAAAAATTCTGACTTGAACTTCCGAGAACATGAATACGATTTCGTGGCAGAGATGGAAATGCTTCAATATATATAACATTATATTCGAGAAAATTACATAGTGTACAGTTAAGAAACTTTTTTATCAAACATATAATCCAAAAACAGTGGTTAGAATGTTCCGATGAATTTCTAATTTTTGTAACCCACCGATTTTCAACTATGTATCATAAAAACTTTCACAACAGTATCCTACTAGTGGCAAACTGTCGTCCATGCCTGCATCAAACAATAGTACGTTGCCACCTAATTCTATTTTAGTTCCAATTTCCTCATCAAAGACGATGTTTTGTGTGCTGTGCGAAGCGTTAATTTATCGTGGAAGAGTAATTTTTCAGCGACTAGTGTGCTTTTCTGGTAGTTGGATATGTTACGGGCTCAACAAGTAAACAAACTAGGTAAGCATAAATTCTTCGAATTCTCGAAATAAATATGAATATATTCTTTGAAATTTCATTACAATATTATAAATTCCTGTCAAATAAATAAAAGTTAATTATATTCATTGAAATCATTTGCAATATTTTAAATTCTATGAAATCCTTTGACACCCTTCAAAATTCATTAAAATGCCTTCTCAGGAGCATTTAAAAACCTTGAAAATCCTTTGGAATGTTTAAAAATCCTTTGAAATCTTTTAAAATACCTTAGATCAACCCGATAAACTAAAAAAATGTTGATTTTTTAAGTAACCTTTATTCCAATTTTTGTGAAAAAACTTTATTTTTATATATATATATATTACTTCATAGAATTATAAAAAGAAATCAAAATATTTATCTAATATTACCCATATAAAGTCTTTAAAACATTAACAAAATATGTCGTAGTAAAATTGCTGAACTTTCGAGTTACGTACTTTAATTTTGGTAAAATTTATCTTCGTTCAGGTTTTGAAATGCTTTTTTTATTATACAATTTTGAATTTCGGTAACGTAACAATATTTCAATTTTAACCATTTTTATTTTGAAATTATGTAGCTATAAACAGAACTCAATTGAAAATGGCACTACTTATAGAATAATTTTCCTCATCCTGTAGAGATTTAATAAATTTCGGTATATTTTAAAGATAATTCGAAGACTCTAATGATTTTGCTTAAGATGCTGCTAACGACCAGTTCGACAAAAAAATAAACCAAGAAGGTAAAATTTTAAACATTTATTACATATTATATAAACCTGAGTTTAAAAAATTATTTTTGAAATGTATTCTTAGTTTTTCTTCACACTGGCCGAAGTTGAGGAAAGTCTTTTAAATGGGACACCAGGATTTCGAGGTTTCGAAAAAATATCTTATACAATTTTTCAAGGTAAGAATTTTATTTTAAAATGCAACAGCTAAAATATGTTTTGAATGTATACATTCAATCCATATTTGATGCTTCCTAACTCACTTTTGTGGCCAGGAGAATTCTTTTTTCTTACAATTGAATTTTCTACTTTTTCTCGCAAACAATGAAATTTGTTACTTTCTTCTATTACTAGAAAGATCTTTTTTATTTTTATTACAAAAATTTTAAAACAAGAAAAAAGTATTTTCTTAAAAACTTCATTTTCTTTATTCGTCTAAATATTTTTGAAAAATGTATACTAATAGAAGAAAGGTATACGATTTTTTTACGTAAAAATTTTATTTTAAGAAGCAAAAGTAAAAATATAGTTTGAATGTATAATTATTTGCGTCATTAAAACGTTGATTCTTACAGACCGAAATAAACGTCGATGAGTTTATTGAAAACCTTTCAAAATCAACGCAAGGCAGGATCCAGCCTTAGATTTTATGCAATCAATCGGACGCAGGAGATAAATATGTTTTAATTACTGAAAGTCACAAAGACGAAATAGCAAATAGTTAACATACGGGGTAAACATATTTTGAATGAAAATATGTAAATAAATTGAAATTATTTATATGTTAATGTTCTTCATTATATTCCTGCAATTTATTATATATTTAGAATAAGTTATAAATAAATGATTTAATCAATCAAAAGTGACTGATTTAGTCAGTGAAAGGAAATTTAGTCATAAATTTATTCAGTCAAAATGAATAACAAGATTAATCTAATTGATTGATTTACAGTCTAAACTAGTCAAAATGACTGATTCAAAAAGTTATTCTTGACTGTTTTGTCAGTCGTTGAATCCGCATTGTTATAATTAGCCGAAATTTTAGCGAAGCGAAACATAGTTGCTGCACTTTGTTGTCGGAAATTTTGGTTAGCTTATTCTCTTTGGCCAAATGTTACATGTGCTTCATGCAATTTCAGAGGGCGTTAGGAAGACTCGGAGAACGTAGAAGAGTATCGAAACTCAATAGTCAAAAATTGATGTCTACCAGAATATCTGGTTGAGCATCCCAGAACATCTGAGTAAGTTTACCAGAATGTCTGGACGTGTTGACTTTAGCTACCATAAAACTGTCTAGTAAATATTTCTGGTTAACCTTACAAGAAATTAAATTGTATTTACAATACATTGTTTTAATTTGAATATCGATATATGCTCAAATAAATTCGTAATACCCAATAGTTTGCGTGTCAGATAGCGCTGTGAACCTTAAAGTTATACAGTGTATTAGGTGTAGTATATATACGTCATACAAATAGTGTACAGTATGCATCAGGATTATTTTTTAAGAACTTTAAGTCAATTGGGATAAGCAGAATCGTCAGGTGAATAGTTATTAATAATTTGTTATTTTTTAATATATACAAGTAGTTGAAGAAGACATTCTCGAAACGCGCTGTATGTATGACAATTATTTTCAATCAAAATTTCCAAATAGATATCTAAACTTCGTACGAGACGTCGTGAATTTTATTTATTAATTAAAATGAAAAATAATGAACACCCAGATTTCTCCCAAGCCTAAAGATCTGGCTGAAATGGATAAAGAGCTTCGTGGACAATTTTCCAAAGAATCCGACCCCTGGAATATCAATTGTTTTATGTATAATGCAGCAAGAGCTTTGGCTAATGCGAACCGTCAAATAAAACCAACGGTTGATCATAAGACCAAAAGACGAATGCATCAACTCGCCCTAAAGATATTCTGGGCAAGACAGTACGCGTTCCGCATTAACTGTGTGATTGACTATATAACATGTGGCAGGAATTTTATCGACAAGGTTCGAAAGTTCGCACGCCAACTCCGGATCCGTTATCACACACTTAGGAAGTCAAAGCTGCTGACCATCAGGTAGCATATTGTTGAGAGAATTGGGTTACTATCTGACGCTAAGAGAAGTCTAGAGCGGAGAGAGAGGTGGGTCAGAGAAAATCAAGATTTTCTCTCTAACCCATCTCGACTCTTCCAAGACCCTCCAGTTGCTGTCGACGATCCGCCCAAACCAGAGGAGGTCGAAGTCTTTCATAGAGAAGTCTACGAAGTGCAACATATACTTGAGGAAAAATGCCCAAACATCACTACCGAGGAGGTGAAAAAATTATTGAGAGTTATGAAAAACTATTTCGCTCCAGGACCACATGGTAACAAGACCATCTGGTGGAAGAAGTTTCCTTCAACTCACCACTATCTGGACTGTATTTTCACCTCATATTGGAAGTCGGAAGAGCCAATTCCGGAGTGGTTGGTGGAAGGGCGCACAGTACTCCTGCCAAACATGGACAACTTAGCCGACCCAAAGAATTACAGGCCAATCACTTGTCTGAACACTCAGTATAAGATATTCACAGATATTTTAAATGATAGGATTATTCGGGCAATCGGACCTGTGTGAAAAGAAATGTATGAACAATGCGACTCAAAGAAAGGCGCAGCAGGCTGTCGGCAGAACCTGCTTATCGATTGATGTGTCTGCAAAGATGCAGCATCCTACCAGCGTGACCTATCCATGGCCTGGATTGATTGCCGGAATGCTTTCGATTCGATCTCCCATAAACTTATCATCTTGTCTTTTGGAAAGCTTAAAAGTCCATCCGCAAATCGTGAGGTGCATGGAGAGATTGATGCCACTTTGGAAAACCAGATTTACTATCTCATATGGAAAAAATCGTTTGACAACTAACAAGGTCACTTTCCAAAGGAGTCTCTTTCAGAGCGACTCCATGAGCCAACTCCTCTTTTGCCACACAGTATTTCCGCTATTTCTAGCACTTCGCCATTCCCGGGGGTGCCTTTGCGGAAAACTTGCAAATCGAAATCACAAGCTCACCCATTCTCTTCACATGGAGGATCTTAAGATTTATGCTAAAAATTAAGAGTCACGTTTATGGTATTTGAAGCGAGGAAACCTTAATGGCATCTTTGAAGACCCTGAGCTCGTCGATAGAAGCGCTATACGACACATTTGCACTGGAGGGACGTATACGTACCTGGGCGTGCCACAGAGCCGCATTCAGGATCTGAAATTTATAAAGGATACTCTCCGAAGCAGATATAAACGGCTCATCCGACAGATTTGGTCTTCCGAACTATCAGCGAGGAGCCGATTTTGAGCCAAGACATTCCAGATGATAGCTTCAGTGCGTGCCATGCACATCCCAAGCATCTAGGACACATATATCGAGTTGTTCAACTCATGCGGGAAAGACCTACATTCAAAGGCACACTGCTGCACTAAGAGTAATTTATTACCATCTCTGTCACTTTTACGACATTACACTCAAATGGCTCCGCTAAATGCTCCTAGGGAAATAGAGTCAACTGTCGAGAATGAGAAGCGAGCCGTGTTTGTTCTCGAATTTTCGGCATTAGCTGACAAAAACATCATCTCCAATGAGAATGAAAAGAAAGAGAGGTATAGAGACCTTGTAAGGAGTTGCGACGATTGTACCAGGAATATTCTGTTAAGTTAATCGATTTTATCATCGGTTTTCTTGGAGGTGCTGGTTAATAGCCTGAAAAGCATCCCTGCATATGAACAATATGCTAAAACACTTGCGGAGAAAATGCAGTAGGCGGTCGTCCTTGGATCACTCCGTGTCCTCAGGGTGCCTATCCCACGGTCGTGAGACGTGGTTATGGCTGAAATTTTACCGCGATATCGCTGGGATCGGGTGCAATTTTTCAGATCAGCACTCGATCCCGGCTACTATAATTTTGCATTTAAGGCTAGTAATAATATAAATAACGTACCATTTGATGAGGTTTTTATTCCGTTACTGCACGACACCAAATAGGGCAATATGGAAAAATTTAAACAAAATCGAGAACCCAATATAAATTTGTTTTTGAGTCAATACAGAAATGTAAATTTTGTTTATAATATAAAGCAACTTTAGTAACTTATTCATAAATATTAAAATATTCTGGTTATTATATAAAAGACAAAGAGAAAATATAGAAATCAAAATTTACAATATTGCAATAAAAATTGCTAGTAATGTATTTAAAAATGTGTCAAATAATTTAGAACAGAAAGCGAGACGGAAAAACACTTTATCCACTTAACTTTGTCGCACCGAGATTAGTTCTCCATGAGATTAAGAACCCAAACAAAACAAAGGCAACAAAATTTTTAAAAAGTAACCGAAAGACACATTTTGGAAAGTAGTATCAGAAAAAGTGAAAATAAAGTAGATACAAATTAGTGCAAAGAAAAATCAAAAACAACTGTCCCAAAAGTGTAAAGTTTAAAAAATAAAAACTTTAACATTTTCTTTTATCATTATTACCTTGGCCATTGCATTGTTTTTTTATATTTTTTGCTTCTTATTATATTAAATAAAGATTTCTAAGTGCAGAGTTTATTTATGATGTGGTTCTTATGCTTGTTTATCCGCATTTCCCTTGTTCAGGTTCGGGTTTACAACTTGATACTTTTACTTTGTATATTTTTGCAGGAAAAATGATAAAAGCAAAAAAATTGTATGAAAAATCAAGAACAGTTTAGTCAAGACGTTTTTGTAAGTCTCGCCCCTGACCATGAACGAGACTTTATTTTTGGTCTAAGGTCGAAATTTTTCGTCTTAAGATTTACAATAAAACTTCTCGTCTCAAAACAAGTTCACCCCAACTTCTCTTTAAAACCTGTCGTTAACCTTAATCATAAACTGAAGACAGACGTTTTCGATACAAAGTCTCGACCCTGACCGACTGCGAGACATAGCCAAGTCGAACTCAACACTAAATATTTTTCCTTCATGATAACTTGCAATGTTCGATTTATATGATTTTTCATGCATAAGGAGGATACTAAAGTAACTGAAAAGTACTATAATAGGTTGCTAAAAAATGAAATTCAGTAGCTTTTATACATTCAAAAAAAATGCTAGAGTCGAGTGTTCGATATGCCCTTACTATAAATTATGTTTAAAAGTATCAGAAATTTCTGGTTGATAATTTTCTGGATAATTTTACCAGAAATTAGGATAAATGTAACCATAATTTCTAGTAAGGTTAACCAGAAATATTTACTAGACATTTTTCTGGTAGCTAATGAATACAACGTTCTGGTCAACATAACCAGAAATTCTGGTAAACTTAACCAGATGTTCTGGGAAGCTCAACCAGATATTCTGGTAGACATCGATTTTCGACTATTGAGTTTCGATACTCTTCTACCTTCACGGAGTCTTCCTAACCCTCCCTGAAATTGCATGAACCACGTGTTACATTTCGCCAAAGAGAATAATCTAACCAAAATGTCCTACAAAAATTGCAGCAACTATGTTCCGATTCGCTAAAATTTTCTTTCTCTATAATCTATATGTGAATCTATGTATTAATAAATGGCGATAGATACAACACTCGAAGCAAAAGTAGCATATTTTTGATGCATTATGTTTCTGAAACTATTCTTTATGACTATTTTGTTCGTGATTTTGCATAATATGCATGTAGATCACTTGGTCAATACTAGAATTCTCGAACATTCACTTTGTTTATTTATTGCCTTGAATGTGAATATTTTTCAAAGGCACCCAAAAAATATTTGCTTGGTTCGGAAGTATTCCTGTAGCACAGATGATGCGCAATTTCTTCTTATAACATAACTAAATGCACGGTTGACTAAAATTATTTATACTTATATAACTAAAAATACAATTAACTTACGCCGAAGCGTCAATTGAAATGTCCAGCAAAATAACATGAGACAAAGGGCAGATTTCGGAAAATCGACACAAGCTTGCGACACTCCTGTTACCAGAAATATTAACCAGAATGGTTTTAACCAGAAAAAATAAACCAGAGTTCAATAACTAGAATTTTCTAGTAATATTAACCAGAATTTGGGATTAAAATAACTAGAAATTGTTTAACCAGACGCGTCTAGTGACTTTAAATAGAACTTTTTTTTGAGTGTAGTAAATTTACCAAATTTTTAGCAACATTCAGTAACAGTATCTTAAAATTACAAATAGTTTCCTTAAACTCCTAATCGATAGCAGAAAGATAAGTGAAATATGATGCAATAAAATAGATGCAAGATACTTCTAAAGTACTTCTGAAGAGCTACATCAGAACTACAAGGAACTAGCAGCAGCTATGTAAGTTGATAATAAACTCAGTTTTCAATTTAACGTTAAGTCCGCTGGTTACGTCTAATGAGACCCTCTTGGCTAGATAGGTTATATCTGAAATTTTAAGTCGTTTGATTGGTTTATTAATTGTAATATTAATATGTAGTATATATTTGTCTTAACAATATAGTTTATAGTGAGAATGTATGTGAGTGAAGTTGTATATGTATATGAAGTTTATATGAAGCGAAGTTTTTCTATTTCCTTGAAATTTTCAGTTCTAGCAACAAAAATTACCTGTTTCGGAAAATTTCTGCATACAGCTTCAATAACGCGTCTCTGAAAATTCCTACAGAAATTTCTAACAGTTTGTATCAGGTTTTTAAATGTATAATCTCCTAATTACCATCCTTAATTTCCTGACTCTCCGTATCTCACGTCTCTAAATTTATCATTTTTAATTCACGCTCCTTATTATGTCTGATGCCAATTTCAATTAACTACCTCTCGTTCCTAAACTAAATTCTTAAATTCCATTTTTTAATTATCTGCCTTTCTAACTCTCAGGTTTCCTAGTTTATAATATTTAGTTTTCGCTTCTTATTTTTTCAAAAAACTTGGAAATCGCTTTTTACAACAATAATCGTAATATCGCAAAAGCAGCCTCTCTAACAGAAGCTTCTGCCTACGCAAAACCGACCTACTGCCGACACTCCTACAAGATTCATAAATAATTTATTCAATTGAGAATCGAGATACCCATAGAAACGAACTGAGGATCACGTCTTTATCATATTGACGCATGAACATAATCGGCGGTGGCTTTGGTATTTTTACAATGTCCAAGTTCACGTGTAGTATCAGTCATGAATGGCTGCCTTTATAACGTAGAATTTATATTTAAAATCATGTTTTTTATGGTTGGGCTATATTCTTATGGACGTGTTATCATTGTTGAATCGGAATTCAACTTTTTTGTTGGTATTGATCAAATGTGGCACCACAATTATCTAGCAAGAATCCCCAGGATGAAACGGTAATCCACATGAATCACTGATTTCAGTAGAGTTATAAGCTTAACCTTCAAACGCTCGCGCCTTTTAAAATCACACCAGCGCTCGCAGTGCGGCAGTTTGGCCGCCCAAGTTTTCTGAGTGTTTTCTTCTGTTTTATTCGTTTTTTCTTTTATGTAACGAGGGGAAGTAAGTGCTGGAAATTTCGTACGATTCAATATACAAAAATATATAAGTATGAATATAAATATAAATTTTTAAAATAAGGGACAGTTCAATTGTTTAAGGCATTTATAAAATATCTGAAAATTTTATATAATTCTTCAATTGCAGTCTTTGGTAAGCATCAATAGCATCATTACTAATACAAGACCAAACAAAACATAAAACATTATTGAAAAAACACTTATTCAATTTGGCCACTCCTGATGAAATTCTCGGACGCACTCAACTTTGCAACTGAAATGAATTCGGTTTTTTTAAAAACACTCAAATTCTAAGGGTTAAAGTAACGCCTCAAGTAACCCATACATTGCATTTGAAATAATTTATCTCTAAATCTGAATTAGTTCAAAATGTCTAATTCAATATTTTTTAAATGTTTGTATTAAAATTTATTATGAATTTTATTATTCTTCTAATGCATTGAATTCTAGAATATATGCATGCGTTAAAAATTACTAGTGGAAAACCCCTAAAAAATGTCAAACATTTTAAATTCACCATTTTTGACTGTTGCAGCTGTTCAAAATTGAACGATCTCAAATTCCAGGTGTTTGAAATTGAACATATTGTTCAATTGAAATCAAATTACAGCGTTTAAATTTATATTTTCTCAAATTGAGTTCAAAAAATTTCAAAAAATGAAGGAGAACTGATTTAACAATTACTTGCATATATGTATCTTTGAATCATTGAAGAAAGATAATTTTTTTTACTGTATATTTAATCTCTCCCTTTTACGGGTTTGAGGGCCTCCGCTCCCTGTACATATATTTACAATTCCATTCTTAGTCTAACTGAACTACTACATATAATCTACTATTTCGCCTTTCGTAGTATACACAAAAGTAATATTAATTCTAAAAAATGAGCAGTCTTCCATGGCTTCCGTTTCCTCTTACCATAAAAATGCATTTTACGCGAAACTGAAATTTTTTTTTTGCTTTTTACTGTCCTTTCTCAGGACTATCCGTTTTGCTCTGCCTGACTCTCTTGCTTTCCCTTACTTCTTCTAATTTCTTAATCCACATCACTCCCTGTCCATTACCATCCAAAATTCACCTCCCACTCTCATCCACACTCAACTGTCCATCTTCCTCTGCTGTACGTCTCTCTAATACACATGCCCATGACTCAATTTCGTATCCACATATATTCTACATAGATTCTCCTCTTCAACCATCCAATATCTGCATGCCATCACTTCTTCTCCCCTTCTAAACCGTACAACTCTACTCCATTTTTCTTACTTTTTTATTTTTGAAGAAAGATAATTAAAAGATAATAGAAAGGTTTTTAATATTGTACAAATGATAACATTTTCCAATTCAAACATTATAAGTGGAGAACTTCAATCATTTCATGTAGGATATATTGAAAAATAGACAAGCCTTTTCAATTAATTTTTGTACTGTAAACGTTAACAAAATTTTTAACTTAATCAAGTTAAATTGAACAACTTCTTTTGAAGGCGTTTGAAATTAAGGAGCTTTAAAGGTACTGCCTTCAGAATTAAACCAATGTAGAAATTTACACAAAAATCTAAGGAATAACATTATTTAGACGAGCATATTAATGCTTTGATGTCATGTGATATTTTTGTGAATCACAATATCACATATTTAGATTTAAGGTACGGCTTTCTTAGATGAAAAAAGGTGTTGACAACATTCTACGTGAATTTTCACGTGTATTTCTACGTGAATATTTTTACCTGGGATTCCTGCATATAAGTTCACACTTATTCTTGATTTATGTTTTCGATTCCCTTCGGTTTTGTGATTATACGTAAAGTTGCAACTTTTGAACAAGCAATAGATCTTCTATTTTTAGGAATTCATTTTGAAGGGTTGAATAATATAACTCGCCGGGCGCGCGAAATTCCATAAAACTATTGTCCAAGTTGCATTTTTGAGTCAAAAGATGTAGATGTTTTGTAAAAAATTAATCTTTTTTGTTAAAAATTCATATTTTTTGTTTGAAAAGTCAGCTTTTTTTGTAAATAATTCGTCTTTTTGGCTTTAAAATTAAATATTAATTTTTTGCTGAAATTTCATGTATTTTGATTAAAATTCGTCGTTTTTGGTACAACATTAACCTTCTTAGCCAAAAATGTATTTTTTTCTTATAAAGTTAAGCTATAACATTTTTATAGATTTAATGCTTGCACGATGATTCATTTTGATAAAAAGAGATATTTCGGGTTCCAATAGTGTACAAAAACTACGAATTTTGCCGACGTTTCGTGAACATTGCAGTTCACTTCTTCAGGGCTGACCTGAAACTGAGGTATCAGGAGATGTTGTTCTTATGTTTCAATTTTTGTTTGAAAGTTTATCATGTATGTTGTATAATTTGCGGATTACAGAAATGAATTTTCGAGTATAATAGTTCGCAAAATGCTTAGAAATGTGTAAAAATATTGTCGAATGAATTGTGAGCAATATTTAAGTGCTGTAATTAACAGGTCATGAGTTCGCAAAACGTTCACGTATGACAACTGCCGCGAGCGCCGAGTTTTTCCGACGCTGAAGCTTTTCTTTAAAAATCTATAATTCTTAGAATTTTCAGCGGATCGATGTCAAATTTGGCTTTTGACCATCACAATAATGGAGATGTTTCTAAATAAAAAGGGTATGCACGTGCATTATCTTGAGGTTAGGTTTGTTTTTCATCTCTCTGTCATTCCGATAATGTAGGTGCCTGTCGTGCCGATGCCGTCGGTAAGCACTCTAGAATAATTATGGGAGAAAATTATAACACACAGAACCTTTAAATACACACACATCAAATTTAACAAAATTAACATTTTTTTAATTAACCCACAAAAAAGTGTGGAGGGACGTCCGTTAGCATATTCGCTATCATTTCCTAGATATTGAAGACAAAAAAATTATTATTCTAGGGAAAAAGCCGAGGTAATCTAACACTGCTAAAATCGGTACTCATTCCTAAGGGCCATATAAATTAATCAAATTTAGGAAAATTAAATTTTTTGAAATGAACCACAAAAAAGTGTGGACATTTATTATTCTGGGAGAAAAGCCGGGGGAACCTAAAACTTGTAAAATCGATAACTTTCTAAGTATCACATACCCTTAATGGAAATTTGCGATTTCCATTTTTTACCATGGCATTTCGCGCGTTCGGCGAGTTATATTATTCGGCCCTTCATTTGGAGTACATATTTATACAAAACAGATGAAAATTGAGGATCAGAATCTAAAATTTTGCTTAACTCATCACAAAAGAAACACATTTCTGGCGCACTGTACGCTGTAAAAATTATTATGAGAGGCTTTAACCTCTTAATTATATTCAATAAGTATACAGCTATACAGTTAGGATCTTCATCATCTTTTATAATTGATTGCTGGTACTACCGAAAAGTTCGTTCTTAAACGCGCCCAATGTCAATAATTGAGTTTTTATATAACTTTCTATAGACTTCGGTCCATTGGATTCAACTTCCATTTATAAGATTCAAAGCATCGATGCATCATAGGCAACTATTGCCCTACCCTGACATGATGTGCCTGTTCAGTAGACTACAGATTAGTTCAAGGACTGTTCAGGAAAACAAAAAATATTTTTTTGTAACAATTATTTTGTATTTGCACAAAATAATGGCAGTATCTTTAAAGAAAAGAAAATCATTCAATTTTGTCCATGCATCTCGTATAAAAAAGATCTTTTCACCATATTAAGTAGGTAATACGCGTTTTTTTTAAATGGCACTCGTGCGTCCCTCAGATATTTTTGAAAAAAGTTACAAAAAATGTGTTTGCGTGGACTAACCCGCCCCGTTGCATTAAGGAGCAAAGTGCTCAGCACTAAATTAAAGTAGAGGAAATTCTGAAAAAGTTGAAGAAAAAAGAACCTCTTATCTTCAATAGGTGCCAAGTTATGGTTTTTTAAAGAACCCGGATTTTCCTAGTAAAAGATGCGAAAACCCCAATCCTGAAGTTTTGTATCTTTACTTTGAAACCTCGTAACTTTACGAGAAATGGTCTAGCCCTAATAGATCACAAACCATGTAGAAATTCTGATCGGGGTTTAGTAGAGCCCTGGATAGATTTCCCTATTTCTAAACGGGTGCTCGTCGGGAAAAATGGAGAGGGCCTGACTAGTTCTAGCTAGAACTTCTCTGCAAGACCTAACGAGAGTGCCCCTTAATCGCCCGACGATTAGCAGGGCCCCGTCCAGAACCCTTTCTATTACCTGATGAATATTTAATTGAGTTGAATATTTAATTTATATGACGAAAAAGGTATTTAAAACATAAAAATCAATTGACTGCGAGTATTTTGACTTTAAATATTGATGGTGCTATTTAGAGTGAATACGTCTATTATATTTTTAAACATTAAATTACCTACATCCATACCTGCATCGATTGCCTAGCAGTCGGGAGTCTTAACCATTACGCTAAACATTCGAGTTGATAGTCGATGAAAAATCCATACTCATAAGCTACAGCTCAAAAAACTATAACTCTCTTTTTCTAATTAAATATTTATTATTATACGAAGTTATGTATGTGTAAAATATATTAACTGTTAACAAGAATACCATTAAAATTATTATTATTATTATTACACAATTAAGCCGTTTCCCTTTCGGGGTAGGCGTGACTCACTCGGTAGGGAGGGGAGT
>JAAAKG020132318.1:0-14543 GCA_010014905.2 Druon quercuslanigerum
ATTTTTTTCTAAACACAGGATCAAATGATTCCTGCACTCCTAATGGGATATTACAGTTCCATATTCTTTTCCGTGTAGCCTATTCAATCGACTGACTTCACACATCGTAAACATAACCTCCAAAACATCTACAAATACATAATTGAAATCATTGCGTTAAACAACGACATTTTCTATTTAATGACAAGACAATTAATCCTTGTCAGCAATTTGTTTTCAGCTGTAATTTTTAAACCAGATCATATGGTTGAAATTTGCGATGTTATATTTAGAACTAACTTTCTTTTCAGCCGAGTATTCCAATTCTTTCTCAAAACTTTTTTTTTGCTTGTTGACAACATTTTTTTCAGAATGCGTATATATCTATAATGCTTATCTGATTGAATTATCTAATATTTAAGCAACAGGTGCAGAATATTCTTATAAACTCACACTTGGCACATATTACACATAGTATCAGACATGCAGCTGTCAGTACATATACTCATATGAAATAGAGGCGTCGATATAACTTAGGAATGTCACCCAGTGAGCAAAAAATGAAAAGTCGTAATTAGAACGTCCTAAAAATGTTTCATCCCAAAAATCAAACCTAAAAGCGTATTTAGATCACAGTACGTTCTTAGAAAGTTATTAGGTCAGATATTGAACATTTTTGAAACGGTTTGATGAAGTGTTTGGATATTTATGTCCACTGGGTAAATATAAATTCTATTTTTATTTTTCTATTTAAAAGTTTAAATGGGTATTTTATCGTTAAAACTCGACCACTTTTGTACTTTTTTCTTTTAGACGTAAGATCGCATGGAAGTGGAATTCTAGCATCGCCACAACGAACCGATGAGGAAATAATTGCATCATATTCACAAGTTTTTCCTATTTCGAAGATTGTACGACATACACCAAACCTGTCACCAATATTAACGTTGCTGCATGGGATAGTTAAAAATAATCAACACATGCATTTGGACGAACGTAAATTTCTGGTTACAAGGGGTCCTATTTTAATCATTGGATGGTACAATAAAGGTGTGATTGCTCCATTGTATGATGCAAATGGCACTGTAGTTGCTATAAACATATTATACGAACGTACAATGATAATGAATGATGCATCTCAAAAGCTAATGGGTGTGGGTCATCCTATGCGTGCTTCTTCGTATGACAGTTACAGCTCCGAATCGGACTCCGACGACGAAAGGCTTGACAGCAGCCCAAGCCGCGCTATCAGTTCCATCAGCGCCAGCAGCCCTGTCAGAACCAACAGTCTCATCAGCACAACCTGCCCCATCAGCAGCAACGAACTCAACCGTCACACCAGTCCGATCCGTATCATCAGCACTATCAGCTCGAGTCCCGGCCGCCACATCAGCTCTATCAGCACCAAGAGCCCCAATCGCCACAGCACAAGCCGCCTCAGCACAAGCCGCCCCAGCACAAATCGCCCGAGCACAAGACGCCCCAGCCGGCACAGCACAAGCGATCCTTTTAGTACAAGCAACCCTGTCAGCACAAGCGACCTTTTCAGTCCAAGCCACTCTATGAGCACCAGCAACCCCAGCCGCGAAATAGTTCCTGTCAGTACCAGCCGCCCCATCAGCACCAGCAGGCCCAGAAACCAATATAGCAGAGACCGACGTGGTCGTAGCGGATTCTTTGCAAGATGTTTAGGCAGGTGTCATTAATTCCATTAGGAGTCCGGCGGGGTCCTTCGCAGCTGGAAATCTCATGTCTTTACCGAAAGTTTCCAGCAAGAGTGATTTGGTAAGTCTTAAAATAGTATTTAAAGTTTAAAAAAAATTGCAGATAGATTTTATACCCACTCATGTTATTTAAATTTTTATAATTAGTAGATATAGATTAGTGGAACCTGTAGCTGGCCACTCGTATATAATTTTTGTAAGAATATATAATATGGAGGTTAATGACACATAATTTGTGGGGAAAATCCTATTTGATTGTATCTGCTTTAATTTAATGTAACCCGAGGAACAGAAATAGTAAACAATTTATAAACATTAAATTCACCAATGATCTTTGGACTCCGTTTTTACTGTCAAAGTCCTAATGTGGTAATAATATGAACGTTTGCATGTGAAAGTAGGCACTGCCTGTTATATGAAGACTGCAGCCTTGTTCTGCGTAATAATTGTTAATTTAAAATGTCTTTTCAAAAATGTTAAGCACTGGCCGAAGGACTGTATTATCTTTTTTAGTAAAATTTTATGTTCGGCTACCTGACCCACCATAGGGTTTGTAGATAATTTCTCTGTAATCCCTTAGTCGGCCACGGAAAAATGACATTTGGATGTTATGTTTCAGTACTAGGTTAACGGACAGCATATTTTAATCCACAAAACTAACAGCCCAAAAATAAGTTTGCAGAACTTTACTATATAGTGCTGGTGATTAATTCCATGAATTTCCTGGGCCACCGTACATGACAAAACTGACCAAGAAAATGATTTTCGTGGTCGACTTTGGCTGATTTATGTACTTTAAAAAAATATTTGTTTTTATATAAATATAAATATAAAAATAGACGGCGGTAAATTAAAATATTGTACATGCAATTATTCCACTACCCTATCGAACTTTTATATAAATTTGTAAAGTATATATGAAACTGTAATAAAACCCCGATCTGAAGCATTATAAATAAAACTAATGACACTCAATAAAAAAAGCGAGTAGATCACCCTGCTATTATCATTCCTTGTTAATATAAGATGCATTAGATTTCTCATGGATAACAGGCTTAAGAAAACCAAAGTCAGATCACAGGAAAAAATGTGAATATAACGCAAATTTCAGCGTACCATATACCTGCTATAAAAATTAGTCTCGGTAGTGTGAATGGTACCACTACACAAGGTATCGTTTCCCCCGGACAAGGGGTACAAAACAAAACCTACTTCAATTGTTTTTACCACTTTGCAGCAAAAACGGTCGAATATCGTTTCATAACCCAACTTCGAGCGAGATGGAACTCCATCTTGAAATAAGTTGAAACAAATCTAATCCTAGAGTTTTTACTGTGATGTACGTCGTGTTCACAAGAAATGAGCATTTTTGTTCGCAAAGTAAAATTTAAAAGATTATGAAGATTCTCCGAGTAAATGCGTTAATTTCCTCAAGAGGTATCATAAAGTGCCCACTCTCTGTAATGATAACGGTCCTAATACATCAACTTAATTATGACATTATGCAAATTTTTATTTGGCGATTCTACTAAAAAAACTATTATAAAGAAAATATTAGTTTACTAAAGCGAAATTAAAAGATTACTTATGGGGATTTAAATATACATAAAAAATAAAAGGTGCTAAGTGTATATATTATAACCCATTAATTAATTGGTAGCTACTTTTTTAAAATAATATGAAATTATTTGAGTTATTATTTAATTGAGCGTTGAGCGCCAGCTATTTTATATTTTTGACTCCAAAACAGCCCAATGCCACAGTAAATGCAACCGTTCTCATAAATGTGAAATAATAATTCAGTCTTTACTTCTAAAACGCTAGTCTTACAGGTTAAGCCAACATTTTAGCCACATTTAAAAAAAATATAGACAATAGTAAACGCGATTGTTACTCAAAATGAATGGATGAATGAAAAGCGAATTTATGATTAGTAGAGAAAGCGACATTTATTTTTAACGCCGGACATTTTATATGGCCGTGCAAATGTCCAGCGAATCTTTTATTCTGTAAAGATATTCACGTCTTAGTATAATAATTGTTGAATTAAAATTTTAAGTGAACTAGGTTTGCAAGAGTAACCAATAAGAGGCCATTGTTGGTTGATCCCGAGGTCAGACGTAACTAATCCACTGGTTAAAACACTTTTGAATACCATGCAGTTTCATGTAGAAAAAAAACAATGATCACTGAGCATAGAAATCAATTCTTTAATTCATGAAAAGATGAAGTTAGTAATCAGCCGAACCAGTGTGTCTAGGCTGTCTAGGAACCTAGATTTCATCTTCTTATGGCTATGTAGAACGTACCGGACTCGCATACATGCATCTTACCAGGTCCCCCTTCAATCTAGCAGCTCATTATTGCCTGAGTATAGTAATGAGCTGACTTGTCCGAGTCTGACCCTCTGTACTTTGAGTTAATCAGTGATTGTTATTTAAATGTAATGTTTGCTCATGGTCGAACAATTACTGTCAGGTTTGATAAATGAAAAATCCCGAACTGAAATATCAGGTAATGTTGTTAATTGATAATTATAAATTTAAGTGATCCTATTTAAGTTGATTATTTGTCCGAGAACATAATTAACTCAAACCAATCAATCCCAGATATTCAAAGGCAGCTTTCAATATTGTGACACTCTGCTCACGTCTAATCTGCGTGTTTATTAGTGATTTTTAATTACAATTAATTTTTTTGTACAAGGCCAAAGCCAAGTTAATGTATGTAATTGTAAATGAATTTGTAAATTACATATAAATATGCTATGTTGTCATCTAATACATTCTACTTACGTCCTCCAGAATAAATAATTAGTCACAATTTGCATCACAAATAGACCAGATATGAAATAAATTATAATGATTTTGGTAAGTCAAGTTGTCGATCATATCAAAAGAAGACATGGACAGTGGCCGTTTATAGGCCTTCCCACGATCAATAAAATAAAAAGGCCTAACTTTAAAAAAAATAACTTGGCCTTCTTATGGATCTAAAACCATCTGTATAAAACAAATGACATTCAATTAAACAAATGAGTACACCACACTGCTATTATTGGAAGTTGTTGACATAAGATGTCACCATCTTATTAAAAGAATGTATCAAATGTTTAAGGTTGAATATAATTGCTCCTCTTCATTTTTTTAGATGCCGCGATATCGTTCAATATTTCTAATATTGATTATTCTTCATTATTATGCCCAATTATTCATGTTCAGAGATTTATATGATTTTGCATGCTAAGTTAGACCAGCAGATGAGTCCGACAATTGGCCAGAAGGCTACCAAGTACTTTTACACCAAAACTACCAAAATTGTTACATGTCAATGAGACATGAGTTCTTAATATTACTGCATCGACCGCTCCGATAGAGTGGGGAATGTAAGAGGTGGCGCACGAAAGAGGGTTAAGTTAAATTAATTATAACTAATTATTAAATATTACTGGCCCGACATTTTACATGGGGGTCCCGTGTCCCAAAAATAGGGAGAGAAACTATGGCTCACTTGAGGCCATTTAATTTAAATCTTCACTATTACCTTGACGTGAATTCTACCGACGTAAAAATAAGGTAATGAGTGGGGGAAGACCCCAAAAAATCGATTGGAACTATAAGTTCCAATTATTAATATAGGTAACGAACGCACTGAACTTACTTCTAAACTTTAAAATTTGGCAATGACTTTGGTTGAGGTCAGCAATGAACCAGTTTCAACGGCGTGTGTCTACAACTTAGATACACGACGTTGAAACACGACAATTTACAACTACTCAAACAAAGACACAGAAAGGGGCCTACCTGGCAACTGTCGAGCTCTTTGGGTGGGTTAAACAACTGAGCTAGGAAGGAGATGAGTGAAGGGAGAGCGTCAAAGGTAGTGTATCGGAAAAAAATAGAGGAGAAAATGTGGGTATGGGATGAGTAGAAGGGGGTTTTGAAAGAAGTGCAGGCTAATTTGTTTCGGGGGTGGGAGTAAAGCAGGGCGGAGGAGTGTTAAATGTGCCGCACTGGAACTTAGCAGGGGTGAAGAAAAAAGATGAGGATTTCTGGAGGTATGTCCACGAATTTGATGTGTTAGGATTGATGGAGACGTGGGTACAGAGAAAGGAATGGGATAGTGTAGAGCCAAAGCTGCCAAGGGGGTACAGTTGGAGGCTACAGGAGGCGGTTTAAGTAAAGAGAAAGGAAAGGACGAGTGGGAGAATAATAACAGGGGTTCGGAATGAACTAGAGGAAGAAGTCCATGAAGAGGAAGAGAGACAGGGCGTGTAAATAAGGGCAGTGAAGATAGGAGAGGTAACATATAAGTTTGCGATTGTTTACAATAAGGATGGGATGGAAAGGGTGAAAGAAAAGGTGGAAGATGTACTAGGAGAGAGGGATGAGGGTATGGTGGTACGGGGGGACTTTAATGCGAGAATTAGGGGGGGGGAGAAGGTCTGTACCGGGGAGGGGAGAACTTCAAAAGGAAATCAAAGGATAAGTTAATAAATAAAGAGGGGGAGATTCCAAGAGACTGGATAAGGAACAGAAGATGGGCTGCGGAGAATAGTATGGTAACAGGGGACGAAGAGAGAGAATACACTCATGTGAGTAAGATGGGGGTATATGTGATAGACTATGTGATAATGAATATGCAAGAGTGGGAGGAGATAGAGAAAGTTTTAAGAGTTTAAAAGTAATTTTTAAGGGGGAGTCGGTAGAAGAGATATGGGAGGATCTGAAAGATAAATTAAAAGGGTGTGTGCAAAAGAAGGTATTTAGAAATAAGAAGAAAGGAATAGTGAAGCCGTGGTGGATAAGAGTACGCATAAATAAGGAAGGAGTTTAGGATAGTGTGTAAGTAGAAAGACCAGGAAAAGAAAAAGGGCTGGAAGAGGAGTTGAGAAATGTAAAAATGTAGAAATGGGACGTGTGGAAGATAATTAGTAGGTTTAGAAAACGTAGCGAGCACGGACGAGAGATGAGGGGATCAGAAGAACAAGTGAGATAGATGGAGAGGAGCTGAATGACGAGGAGATAGAGAGGCATATAAGGAATTTGAAAAGGTCTTAGGAAGCAGGGCTGGACTGGGTAGAGAACGAAGCATGGATGTTTGGCACACAATAGGTAAGGGAGAGTCTAAAGGAGGTAGTGAGAAAAGTATGTAAAAAACATACGCGATGGTGCTGACAGATAAGCTGCGGAAGGTTGTTGAGGGGAAAGGCATATTGCCGGAGACGCAAGCGGGCTTTAAGGAGGGAAGGAGTACCATTGACAATATTTACGTTTTGCAGCACGTGGTGCATCGAGAAATTGTCAAAAAGGGTGTCAAAGTGTACGCGTTCTTTGTAGATCTAAAAGGCGCGTTTCTTTCGGTGGATAGGGGGAGGTTGTGGGAGGCAATGGAAGAGAGGTAAGTGGAGAGGAGCCTGATCGAGAGGATGAGGGAGGTATATGAGGAGACAAAAGATAGGGTGAGAGGAGGGAAGGGAATCTCTGAAGGTTTGTGGATGGATAGGGGGTTAAGACAGGGTTGCCCGCTCAGCCCAACGCTGTTTTCAATTTTAATCGCAGATATAAAGCACTAAAGCCTTTTCGCTGCTAGCAAAGATCAAAGAGCTTTGAATGCAGTTTAGAAAAGGAGGGGGGAAAGATAAGAGAGGGGAGTGGAAGTGGAAGGGAAAAGCGGTACAGGAGGTGAAAGAGTTTGAGTACCTGGGCTTTCTGTTTCGGAGGAATGGGGGAGTGAATAGGCATATAAAAGAGAGAGTGAGAAGGGCAAATTTAGTGAGGAGGTAAGTGTGGAAGCTAGGAAAGAGGTTGTTTGCAGATGATTTTGTAACGAGAATGAAATATTTTGATTTGCTAGTGATGAGTGACTTATTTTATGGAGTGGAGGTGTGGGGGTAGAAGGTAAGTGAGGAGGTAAACAGGTTACAGAAGAGGTATGTAAAGTGGACACTGGGGTTAGCAAGGAATACGCCGAACTATATTCTGAGGCAGGAGATAGGAAGAACGAGTTTAGGGCTTATAACGGGGAGCCGAGCGTGTAAATATGAGGAGAAATTTGTGGAAAAGCGGGGAAGTAAGCTGGTTATGGAATTTTGGTGGGAGAAGGAGAACAGACGTAGGGGTGGTAGGATGGAGGTGAAAAGAAAAAGGTATTTTAGAACGAATGGATTGCAGATGGATGAAGTGAGAAGGATGCATAAGGAAGGAAGGAAGGTATATGAGTTTGTTAAAAGGAATAGCATGAAGAGAGAGAAGGAAGCAGGGAAGAAAAGAATAAGAGAGTCAAGGTTTAATGGGAACTATGTGTGGATAATGCCAAGGGAGAGAGTGCAATATTTTTGTGAGAAAGGAGAGCAAGGAAGTCAGGAACTTATAGCGAGAATGAGATGCGGATGCATGGATAGTTATAATAGGTTCTGGTTTTCTGAAGAGATTAGTATGTGTGAATAGTGCGGGAAGGGGGACGCAAAAGAAGAACGCTGGTTGTAGGAGTGTGAAGAGGTAGAAAGGAGTGGGATAAGTTTGGAAGTATTGTTGCATGAGCGTGGGGACAAAAGGGTAGTGGCATGGGTGAAGGGGGTGTTGGATAAGATAGAGAAGAAGAGAAGGAAGGAGGAAGAAGAATGGAGAAGGAAAGATTGTATATAGGAGAGGAAGTAGATTTAGGAAGATTGTACATATTGTAAATAGAAGATAAGGATTAAAGATTAGCTACGGAGGCAGAGGCTGGCAAGGCAAGACAAAGCGAGATAATAGCGTCATTCGTGCGAGGCGAGAAAGTAGCGACATGCGTGCGAGGCGATATGAAGCGAGGAACGCAAGGTGGGCTTAGAGATAATATGTAGAGGGATATCAGTTTTAAAGAGTTAGTTGTAAGAAAATTCTGTAAAAGTGGAAGTGTAAGCAAGTCAATTCTTTAAGGCCAGCAGGCTGAAAAATAAACGTTTATCTATCTAATAATGATAATGATAATAATTTTAGAAATCAGAAGTCAGCTGGCCAATTCCTAAATGCAATTTTTTTGTTGATACAATTTTAGAAAACCCAAATCCCAAATGTTCATACGGAAAAATACTTATTATTTAGGCTGGTACGAAATTTAAGATCGATAGGAATAATAGAAACCGAAATGATAGAAAGATTAGGTTTAAAATGGATTATGAGAAAAAGATTTGGTGGTTACGAAGATTAGCCTTAGAAACAACATGCGAGAGAAAGAGACAGATCTGCTACCGTGCGAAGTCTTTTCTCCCGTTTCGCCATGCACCCCGTTCCAAGCCCTCCTTACAGGTACTAGACTCAATCCCACCAGCACCCCAGTCGGCACAGAGTGTACGGGGGCATGGTGCCGCACACCCTGAACACTACAAGGTGAGCGACGCAACACTGGCACGAGCTAGCGTGGGCGTCAGTAGATTAGATAAGAGGCCCTACTTAAGTTACGTAACGACTCAAAGGGTTAGGTGGGGTCAGACACTCTCTGTAAATTTTTTACAGTGCCCTTGCTAAAGAGGAGGAGGGGGTCTAGAGGCAGCCGAAAATGCGTTACGTAATTTAAGGACGGCCCCTAAGCAGGCTAGTCAGAATACAGAGAGAGAAAAGTAAAAAAGGACAGGAACAAAATAAACACGAATTTACATACGAAATATAAAGATAGGAAATTGGAAACAGAATATAAAGGGCCATAGAATTGCAATAAAGTGAAAAATTATTCTAAATTTAAAACAGTTATCGATAGAACAGATGAAAAAAAAATGATTCAGTAATAGAAAAATTATTCGCAGTTAGAAAAAGTAATTGGTATAATTTTAGGAATAATGCGTTCATAAACACTAATATTAAACGCGTAAAAATAGATACATAGAAAAATTGAGAATTTTTGAAGGAAATTTCTGAAGGCATAGTAGAATTAAATGAAGCACAACCAGTGCAATTAAAGAATTTGATTATAAGAAAGATAACAGATCAGGGAACAGAATTGAAACCAACCTATTTGACTAGTCGTAGAATAGACGTGCAAGGTATGAGCCTATAAGGCAAAGATACTATTATGTGTCAACTAAAATAAGAGAATTTATGTATGAAAAAGTAGATCGACTACTAGAAGAAAAAATTTGTATATAAAAATGGAGGTAACCGATGCAGAACACAGTTTTACTTTTAACATGGAATTGGAAAGCTGCGAGGCAATATTTAAAAAAAAATCCTGGTGCCAAGCAGGGGGGGGGGGGAGGTTATAACAAAATTTTAATCACCCCAAAATGATACGACCCCGCGTACTCAGGACTTGGAGTGGGGAGAACACCACTTCCTAGTCCTAATGCTCAAAACCTGAGCAGCAAGAGCCCTGTCTTGTGCTAACTCCCCTTCTGATAGTCGGTCAATTCGGTCGTCCCACTCCCAAACCCTCTGGTATCTACAACGACGCCCCATCGCTTTAGGACGATCTCCTAGACGATGTCATCAACGCTTCGCCGCCCGGTTCGGGCTATTGAAACATTTTCGGGTTCGAGACTAAATGCTATAAGTTCTGTTTAATAAACACTTTTATATTTACATTGTTGTCAATTATTGACTTCACCCAGTTCTCGGCTCTCCACATCCTCCCTTTCCCCTTAATTTGCGAGCTCCCTCCAACTTGTTCTGAAAGAAATGAAAATAAAGTTTATTTTCTTCAAAACTTTATTTTAATTTCGTTTTTTTTCATAATTGTTTCATTTTATTATTTTTCATTCACTCATTTTCTAAAGCGGCTGTTAGGTTAATCTTAATTTGACTTGTTGTTAGCTTCATTTTAATTTTACTTTTTCTTGACTTAATTCTTTTTTTATTTATTATTTATTTATTTATTAACATTTATTTATTATTTACTATTGTTCTCGTATCACCAACAACTTTCACAGATGATGGAAACCTTAATCGTTCCAATTTAATCATATTAAATTTTATTCTGCCCAGATTTTAAAATTCTACTTGATTTTTTTTGACGTTGGAATAGAGTGGGGAAGGTAAGGGGTAATGCACAAAAGAGTGGTAAGGTTATATACAATAAATGCACTACCTTATTTTGCAGTGAGATATAATTTAATTTTCGAGTATTCCTGGCCCGACATTTTACATGGGGGGACCTGTGTCCCAAAAATAGTGATAATAGTGATAATAGTGACATAAAAACAAGGTAACGAGTGGGTGCAAGACCCCAACAAATCGATTAGAATTATAAGTTCCAATGTTGTAATAGGTAATGAACGCATTGAGATTGCTGCTAAGCTTTACAATTTGGCAATGACCTTTTCCGCGGTCAGCAATGAGCCAGTTGTAAGGGCGTGTGTCTACAACTTCGACACACGACGTTAAAACGCGACAATTTACATCTACTCAGACGAAGGAACTGAAAGGGGCCAACCTGGCAACTGTCGAGCTCCTCGGGTGGTCCTTCTTCTTATTATTTTTCGTTTTTTAATCCTCTTTTTCAAGTTTCCTTTCTATTCCTATGGTAAGCCTACGAGGCCATGCTCCCTACTTGAACTCACAGTAACGAATTACGTTCAGAGTGGTGTCTCCGTTCGTCGTCTCAAGTGAGAGTTAGAGCTCCACTTGTTTTAGATGAATGCAACTAAAGATTGGTAGAGTGACAGGAACCGCAAGGAATTGAGACAGCTGCCAGTTAGTTTCCCCGCAGCGTGGAGGCGCACCTTCGAACTCCGAGTTATGTGTCGAATAAGCAATTTTCGAGGTTAAATGTGTGATTGAGTACATTTTTGATTCGTTTCTCTGGACTCATTTCCCCAGCAAGATTTTGAAAGCAAAGTATTCCATTTTTAATATTTTGTGTTGGGTCTATAATACCCCGTCACAATATATATATATTAAGGTCGATATATAAACATTTTTTTTCTTATTAAAAAATCAATCATTTTCACAAATTTTCTACAAACACAAAGTGATAGAAGATTTTAGTTTCTATGCCATAAGATGTTATCATAAAGATGTTAAAAACAGATTTTCCTCATAGCAAAATAAAAATGGCGCTATGAAGATCTTTCGAATGTAAAACAGTGTGTTATAATAAGAACAAAAAACTGTTCTTCCATTGTAAGTCAGTTCTATGCAGAACTATATATGAAAACCACGTCATCTAGGGAATTCCTAATCAATAGCTAGGAATTCCACTTATCCATTAGTGAAAAGTGTGCTACTGAGGAATAAGTGAAAATCCACTGATTTTGATATAGGGAGAACCAAGACGTTGGATGGTATTTCCAACATGAGATGAACATCGTGATCGTCATACGATGATATATATTCTAGTTTTCTATTGTGTAAGGATATGCAGGCACACTGGTCTGTCCAAGGCTCATGCTAATCGCTTTGGAGTACCTATTTACCACCGTCATAAGGATTTTAAGTTCCTCTTTCTAAGGGCAAAAAGTTTAAGCTCGTCGTTGTATAAAAGGTGGTTGACCTTAAAGTCTCTTCTGTTCGGCGGGCCACATGGGTATAAGGACCGTGGTGCTGAAGTGAATAGGATTTTTACTCAGCGACCTCGAAAACATAGAATTTAAGCACTTTTGATAGACGGAAATCACGTTTCACTTAAAATCAGCGATTTTGCATGTTTTTTAGGTTAGGGACGAAATGTGGCGTGATGGAGGCAAACCAGCTCCGGATACGGATTCAACGACCTCAAAAACGTAGGGTAAGCCAATTCTGGTTTTAGCGTATAATAACTGCCTATAGCACCTTGCAATACCTATTGAGAATCTAAAATACGCCAGTCCATAACATTCACAAAGAATGATGAGCAATGAAGGTTGTCTCTAATCCTGATGATGGTCATCTTTTTTCCTCATTCGGTAATGTCCAGTATACATCCCTTCTTCGACTAATTCTACCATTCTTTCCATGTTCAAGAGTTTATAAGTCCTCTTATTACATGCGCCAGATATAACATTCTTAGGCTACACCATTTTTTTGGTTCCCTTCGAATATCGAACATTCTTCTTTGAGAGCCATTTGCAAAGGGATCTTTTCGCTGTGTACGAAATATCACAGTAGGCTTCCGGGCCAATCAGGGACTGTGAAGCTCCCATCTTAGCCAGTCCATCTTCTTTCTCATTACAGTCAATTTTTTTATTGGCTGGGCTCCAGATCACACTGACCCAGTTTTTACCAGCAACCTTGAGATGATATTAAAGGCAAGTCTAGGCTAGTCCGGAAGTAAACTCTTCAGATGTAAGAGCCTTAAGTGCTGCTTGGCTGTCAGCACAAACTGTCATCCTAAAGTTATAGCACGCCATGTCCCTCAACTGTCAAACTGAGAAAAAAAGGTTCAAAGTTTAACCATAATATACTCTACAAAAACGCTGTCAAATTTTGAAAAAAGTTTATCGGTCAAAAATAATGCATGATCAAGAACATATTAGCACAAATTTTAATATTATTATGAATTTATTTTAGCTGATGTGGAAAATTGGTTTCGGACATAACGTAATATGAAATTCAAAACATTCATTTTTTCTCAGAATTATAGTACGCCATGTCCGCAAAAAATTTATAAATGAACTATTTAAAATAAGATTCTTAAGTAAAAAGTTGAACAAAATGATAGTTTATATTTTATTATAATGATAGTTTCTGTTGTATTACGTATCTACAATTAGATGAGTTATTCGCAAATTATTTACTTTTGAGAAATATTCGTTCTGTTACTTTTAGCGTTAAATATATTTTTGAAAATTGTTATTTTTCAAATTGAACTTAGGTTATCCATATAAAATATGCACTACGAAGTTGACAATATTCACTTATAGTAATGTAAAAAAGAACATAACGTAATTTAATTTTCACTTTTAAATAACGTAACTGTTTTAATAATTAATTTTGACAGCTGAGAAAATACATTTATGGAAAAAATTAATTAAAAAACGAGGTTTATCCCTTACTGAGGGCGATTAAATGTAAATGTGTTAGGCTACGAGTGGGCATGGAGACTGATGTCCGAAAATCGTAATTACAGAAAATTTTGCTTTTCCCGTTTTGAAAAATCGACTCTATCTTCCTCAGAGCGTTCGGCAGGACAGGGTCAAGTCAATACTGTAAGAGCGGCAACGATGGTAGGAAAAGCACTAGTAGGACCGTGTTTTGTCTTTAGGAATACGACGTTTTGACGTGTGGGGGTACGTGGATATTATGTTTTCTAGGTACTCAGCGTATGCTTTAAAGCCCGCTCAGGTATCTATAGGTCTCTCCAGTGTCAAGATGGTTAACAAAACTTATATCCGCAAGTTAAGGGTGCCTGAAAGCATTATTAATTCTTCCTTGCTTTAGATTAATCTTGGCACCCTTTTCTAATCCGAAGTACATACCAATCTCACCTGTGTAACTCTCGATGATATTTAAAGTACTTTGAACTTGCTTCAAAAAAGAAGCATCGTTCTTTAGGTCATCCATATAAAATACATGAGTTACCTTATGTTCGTGATGATTAGTGTCCACAGAAGAAGCTAAGTGTACTTTACCCACATTTCGACGTAAAGATTACCTGCAAAAAAATTACATCAGTCTTGGCTTATCCGCCCATTCGTAAACAGGTGTCTACCTCGCCAGTATTTCTTTACGATACCAACCCCATAGCCGCCTCGGCCATCGAACATCACCAAACATTTATCCATGCCACCGCTTGGCACCCTTACCTTCTCGCTAGAACTTCTCCTAAACCAGTGGTCAGCAAACTTTTTGCTGAGTTTTCAGGTATGGTTAGACCCGTCCCGACTTAATTTTTTCTACTACTTTTCGGTCTATTCATGGAACTCAGTGTGAGTGAGCTTAATCCAGAAAG
>JAAAKG020132319.1:0-14543 GCA_010014905.2 Druon quercuslanigerum
CATGAATATCTGCATGTTAGGTGGGACAATCTTAACCTTTAAACATCTACATTTAAACATCCATTTTTCTCCGTGTAGTTTGTTTTGGAAGAAAATCTGTTCAGAAAAAATTGGCATGTCACTTTGGCGTTCTTCTAATGAAAAATTGACATTGCAAATAAATCCAGCATTTTCACATAATAATTTGATTTATAAATTTACTTTAAATTTGTAAAATGATATTCAACCTTAATTGAAACATTTCACTTTATTTTCAGAATTATATACTGACCGAGATAGTGACCTCAGCTTCTTCAAGTAACGCTTCTAATCCTGATAATCCGTTCCTCGAAGAGTCTTTGCCCGGATATGGCTCACGAACTCCCAAAAGGAGATTCGCCCAACTTGACTACACCGATCTTGGATGACCAACCCCTACATATCTACCCTCATAGAGCAGAGGAGATTTTTTTTTAATTGACAAAGAACTAGCACAATAAAAAAGCTAAATAATAAGTGTCAGATGAGTAGACAGAAGATCTTCTTTTCTTAAAATACTTAACAGGCTACATAAAAACATTAAGACTTTATACATTATTAATAACAATGTTCTCTTTCCCTAACCTACTTTTGCATACATATTATTTTGCTCTTAAAATATAAGAACATTATACTTCGGAAACTCTTTTTTTACCATTCTTTCCTCGATAAGAAATGGTGTGGTTAAAAAAATAAAATGTTCAATATTCTGAGTAATAATTCTGCATAGTATTAAATTCCAAATAATTATATGCCTGTACAAAAAAATCTTAACAAAGATATTTTTTATAATAATTGCAACTGAAAATACTGAGTTTCATTTTTAATATATGAAAAATACAAATTAGGAAAACATTTTAGATAAATGTATTAAAAATTATGCAAAACATCTCTATCCAAAAAAATGAAAAAGATTAAAAAAATGTTTGCAAGCAATCTTATGATTTAATATAAAGATGTGGATTTTATATGGAATTGTAAAAGCCCCGCATTTCCCTGAATAATAAATATGTAGTTTAATATTTAGACTCATAAAACATACACTTGTACGATACTAACAACTGCGCACCAAACATGAACATAAATTTCTGAATGATTCACCCTGACATGAATATTTATCAAAACACATATCCGTAATTCAATAAAAGCTGTCTTTTCGTCCCTGACACACTAAATTTCGAAGATATTTTGTATCCTAAAGTTGAATAAAAGTGCTTCACATGACAGCTACATTTAAAGTTCTAAATTTGATTATAATTGACAATCTATTAATAAAATTTATTTTAGTTCCAAGTCAATTAAAAAATATATATTCACACAAACTCACATAAGTTACAATTTAAAAAGTATTTATAAAACCTTTTAATTTAATTTTAAATTCCTAGAAATATGTCAATATTATTTTAAATATCTAGAAAAATTAAAAAACTAGAAACAAAATTTGTATAAATGTTTAAATGAATATATTTATATAAAGAATATAATAAAGAAGTTTTTATAAAGTGTCATGGAAATGAAAAGCAATGGCTCGTACGTTTCCTTGCAATCGAGAAACCTATTTGTACAAGTCCACCCATCAATTCTTCTGGTATCATTTATTGTCATTTACAGCTATTTTTTAAGTAAAATAAATGTTACTGATATGAATTTTTACCACTGGGGATTGTTCTGTCAATAGGATTCCCGCCTAAGGACTGTATGAGGTTTATTGGACCTTTTATCTTCTTTTGAGTCTGTACCAAAGTTTCTGAAGGATATTTATTTATTTCCGGAATACTCTGTAAGCTAGGGATTTATTTTAGCCCCGAGAAAGGGGAATCACAAGGCTGTACGATCTTCGCCGTTACGCTATGCAATACATAGAGCAATTTAATCCACTTATAACAGGGGTGCCATTTTGAGAACAACACCTTTACTACAGTGTGGCCTTTAAAGCTCTCTTCGTCTCGCAATAGATTGAATACTAATTAAAACCTTTAATTACACATTTTATTGCATAAATATAAAATATTTTTTAACCATTATTTTCAAGCCTGTTCACAATTTTAAACTTCAAAATGCAAAATAGAATACCTTAATTTGAAATTATTGGATTTTTATTAAAAGAGTTCTAAATTGAGAACTTTCATTTTGAAGTGAAAAATATCGAAATTAATTGCTTTCGGATTAAAATTCCAAAATAGGAAACTTTCAACATGTTTAAATTGAATAATATTGCATCAGAGTTTTACAAACTGGATTATTTAAAATTAAGAGAAATTGAGAATGTATGATTTTTAATTAGAAGCGTTCGAAATTAATTAATTGAAAATGAATAGTTTCTAGAATTCTAGTATTTCAAATTGGAGACACATGAAAAAAATTACTATTGGTTAATGTTAGAATTGGTCAGACCATTTTTTCTCAGGCCAAAAATAAAGTAATCGTTATTTTAAAAGTTAAAAGTGAAACAAGTTAAAAATTTCTTAATTCAGTGTTTAACCTGAAAATTCAGAACTCTAACATGGTACCTATCATCAACTAAAAAAAATTATTTAATAAATGAGGTATCAATTTCAGATAGTTTTATTTGGGCATTAAAGAACACATTTTTTACCTTGTCAATTTCAAATCGTTTACTATTTAGAATTTCAATTAGAATTATTATTTATTCTATAAAACTTTCAGTCCAATATATTTCAATTTTAAAAGATTCATGTTTTTTTAATATTTAAGTAAAAGTTGGATAATTCTAGGCTGTTAAATTATAAATAAAAACAAAATAATATAAATAAAGATCGCTATGATTTTGATTTTTATAATTGAACAATTTTAAGCCTCAAAATTAGAGATTATGTTTCCTTTTCCGTTTGAGTTTAAAATTCTCAATATTTTGGAACATTTTTAATCTGAAATCTCTTAAACTGGAAATTGTGCAATTATCAAATCTTTCAACTGGCTATTTAATGAATTCCAAGAATTTGAAAAACCAGAAAAGTGTCTTTGTTTAGGATTGAAACAAAAATTTTGTAATATTTAAATCTGAAGTCATTAAATTTGAAATGCATTAAAACTTCAACGACATCATTTAGAATATGTAGTTCTAAAATTATTAAATATAAAATAGAATATGAAGGCTTTGAATATATCAAATGCTGCAATTTAGAAAGATTTATCGGTGAAATTGTCCTGATATTGTTAATATTTCAATTTGAAACTATTATTGATTTAGGAAAATTTCAATTTAACATTGTTGAATCATTCGGCCCTTTCCCGGTTATCAAAAAAAAATTCAGCTCATGAATAATGTTAATTTTCAATAGAAAGAACATGGAGAACCCTATCCTAAGTGTAGTGAAAAATACATTTTTCTCATTGATAACAAAAGAGTTATAAATCGATTAAGAAAAAGGTAATAATAAAATCTTGGTTTTTTAACCTACATTTTTGACCTCTTTGCTTTTGAAGCAAAAAACTTTTTTTTTAAGGCCCCAAAAATTACATTGTTTTACAATTGCGCATTCAAAACTATAATTATAAATTTAAATTACAGGAATTTCAAATATAATACTTCTGGATTATACAGGGTGGCCCAATTAAACTGCAATTTTTTAGAATGTATTTTTTATATAAAGTTTAATTTGATTGAAGCACGAACTATGCTCCTGTGGGATCTTCATCTATTCACGACTTTTCGTCAATGGATGAAGATCCCACAGGAGCACATTCGTGCAGCGTACGACACGTTTATGACCGAAATTCGTGCTCAAGGCGACCTTATCGAAAATTTGACATAAATTTGTAAAATTTAAGTGTTTTCCAACATTTTTTTAATTGCATTAAACTTTGTATATGGAAAAATGAAGCGTTCTAAAAAGTTGCATTTCAATTTGGCCATCCTGTAGTAATCATATCATATCAAATACTGTGTACCTTTGAAGTTAAATTATTCTAAAAACGTTAATTTCAAAATCACTCAATTTAAATTTGAGGCGTTAAAAATTCAAGAGTTTCAAACTTCGATAAGAAATTAAAGCATTCGTAAATTAGGATCTTCAAACGAAGTCAGTTTGATTTAAAGTGCAAAATTATTAACTTGAAAATCAAGGGGACAACTTCATCTTGAAGGCAACTATTTTATCATATGTCAAACGCCAGATAAAAAAAGCATTCGGACAGCGAGCGGAAGCGTAGAAACTTCAATGTAGGCACAATCAATAAATCGTAGATTGTTCTATATAATAATTACCAGGATAATAATCCCGATATTACACAATTTTGAACAGTAAAGATTTAAAAACACTTATTTGAAATGGAAAAAATTCAGAACGTTTAAATACAGAATTGTCTAAAATCGAAAATTGAGTGTAAAGTGCGGAATGAACCTAAGACGTGTTTTGATAACTTTATTTTATTTGTTAGTAGATACGGTTTTATAGGTGGAACGTGGGATGGTAGGGTTCATTAAATAATTTATTTTCAGAGATTTTAACTTTGAAAATTAAATTATTTTCTCAAGTTGTTGAAAGGAAAAGTTAAAGAGGTAGTATCAGTGGGATTACCTTTTGATTCCCTTCGTTGCAGCCTCACCAAAGCTGCGTACATCATGATAATCCATGTTCAAAGGGCCTGTAGGACTGTATATAAGCCTTTTAGCTGGTAAATTGAGTGACAATACTGCACCGATCGTGCCAAGAGCTGAATCGATTTGAGCTGCCGCGCAAAGTACCGTCTTGAAGGGTTCAGGCTCATCAAATCCTGGGGAACTTCCTGACACCAGAATTATTCCATCGTAGTCACAGCTGCAGATATTCTGCTCTACTTTCAACTGACAGGGCATCCATCTGAAATTATTCGCACGAATTCATTACAAATAAGTTTGACATTTGCAGAAGATGACAAAAAAACAAATCAATCACAAATGAAGAGATTAATATCCTCCAAAAAAGGACTAAGAAAAATGTTGCGTCGGAACGATATCAGGAACTATATGCTCAGGAATATTTCATCGTCATAAATATTGCAATAGAATTTAAATAATGAATTTGGTGACTTAAAAAGTGAATTCAAAATATATATGCTCTTAAATCAGTGCGGATCTATAATAAGTTACGGCTTTACATTTAGATAAACACGTGATTTATTTTGCTCGCGATAAATTCGGCAACACGTAATTCCAGGGCAGCCATCTATTTAGCAGAAGCTTTATCAAAGTCATCCATTCGAATGTTTCGATTTTATAGCAGATAAATTTACTCTGAGTGGATCGATTGAACCGAAAAATTTAAATTTTATGGATTCACTTAAAAATGGGGGACACCTTTTATGTTATTTTTTTCTCTGGCTTTTGACTTTAAAAACTTCATTATCTAGTTGATAAATAAGTTATGATAAATATTTACTCTAGATAAACAAATAATTGGATAAAAAGATTTTGACATTTTTGTAAATCCTTATAAAAGAGGAAGCTTTTTCATTAACCGAGATTGGGAGGCAATATATTCAATGTTACTGCCGAATAGTCTCTCGGCTTCTATTTACAAGCGAACCGAATTTCCATGACTCCATGTACCGTAGAGCTGATTCAACAATATCCCATGTGACTATAGTTATTGAAACAGAAACATAAATGTAGGATTGCTTTGTAAGTTTTGGATTTCAAACTTCAATACTAACGATAAAGTTAACAGAACCAAACCACTGCTCCTTCGAAACAGGAGCATGACCATTAACAAGCATGTTCCCACGAACAATAATGAATCCTCTGTAGGGTTATACGATCATGAGTTTCGAGCTATAAATCATCTGCTATTTACGCTTTGTGAGAATCAAAAATTAGGATATGTTTGAAAGTTGGATTCCATGAGATGAGATTCATGATTCGTTATCCTGTGCATACGGGTTTTAAAATGAAAAACAATCCTCAACCAACTAAAAGGAATTAAATATATTTTCCCCCACGCTCACTCCCTATAAGCATATACCTCCTCTGCTATCTTGATAATATTTTCTACTATATGGAGCTTGACCCCAGCTTCACCCTTCCCTTATATCTTTGTCCTTTCCCTTCCCATCGTCTCATCACTTCTACCCTATACCTCTTTCGATCCCTCAGAAACTATTGTCCCTATTTTCCTCTTTTTATTTCACACATTCCCGCCTCCCATATACCTCTTTTTCGCCTCTACATCCTCTCTTCTACCCTTCTCATATCTATATTTTGCCTCTCCTCTAACTACTACACCATCATTCATTTAATTCTCCTTCTTTCCTTCTAACCCCATTTGCCCTTACTTTACTCATTCCACTCTTATCGAATTCCATATTCCACTGACTTCGCCTACACATCCTCTCTTCATCTCTTCCACATCCCTTTCCATCCATCAACCTTACACGATATTATATTTAGTCCTACCTTTTACCCAATTTTTCCCTCTTTAACATTATACCCTAATCTTATCATCATCCACACACATGTACCTTAGCCTCCCTTATACATACCACCCTAACTTTATCGGCTCCCAGATACTCTCATCTTGACCTCTACACACTCTAATCATCTGTGAAATCCAATTTATCTTACGTCCCACAACCCCTATCACCCCCAATACATTTTACATTTACGTTTGCCCTCTATTTTAAACTCTATTGCCCCTCATCAACCGACCTCAACCTTATCGCCTCACATATACCTCTTTCTTCAGACAAATCGCCTCATTTACCTCTCCCCCGTTATCCTTAGCTCATGTTTATTCTACTCCCACAAACCAATCTTTTCGTCTTCACAAAACATCCTAATCTACTCTATATCCCTCCTCCCCCATCAACTCTGCACCATATTACTCGTACCTGTCCCCATCTAAACCTAACCCCCTTTTCCTCTCCTAAAACAACACCAGCCCTATCTCTTTCTATATAAGCCTCTGGTCACTACCATATCTATTTATCTTATCTTTGAGAGTCAGCCCTTCTCACATATTCCATCCTACTTACATCTTCCCTTTTATCCTTAGTCCCATGTTCTTCTACCACTCACATTCCCTTCTGCCACAACTTCCTTTCTTCGCCCCCATACCCTTTATTTATCAATTCGGTACCAACCAGCTCTTTCACTGGGTACAATGAGGTGGTGCAAAAGTTATGTGGAGAATTCGTTATCCTGTTGGAGGGCAACGATCCCCCAAATTAGGATCCAAGCCCCAAAAAAATTGCATATTTTTATTCGTTATTATGTTGGACAAATATTACGACAAAAATTTTAAACTTTCAGAGGACTTTACAACGAAGAACTTTGTGTATCACTCATATGGATTTGTCTCTAACACCCCAAGTATCCCTAAGTCCAAAAATTGTCAAGTCTGCACGAAATCTACACCTTTGAGCACTTTATGCTCGTTTTTAATACTAAAGTTATTATTGTTGGTCTAGTAAAAATAATTATAAATATTTTTTAGTAATTTTTAATTATTTAAACATATTTTTATGGTTTAAATAATGGTCTTTTACCCAAAATCTCAGACATTTTTTCAGAGAATCATAATCAATGTTGCCTTTTAACATACTTTATACGTTTTTAACAATTTAGCTTTATTTTTTAACAAACCAATATCCACTTGAAGAAATTAAATTCGTTCAAACAATACTTTTCCATATAATTTTGACATTTTCTCCCTGTTTTTCATTTCTCTCTCATAAAAATTTACTCCACGTTGCCTACCAGGATGTTTTGCGAGACAATGTTGTTTCTCTGCTGTCTAGGAAGTTATACCTGTATAACTAGTTGTTGTTTCAAAAATTTTAGGTATATAAACTATTATGCGTATTGTCTTAGAAAATGAGTCGTTAGTACAACAAATCCATATTTATCCCTAAATTTATTGAACAAAATTTGTCAAAAACAAAGAATTGGTTAACTAATAAATCTAAGATATCAAAGATGCAATATAAAATTAATGTCAACGTAGACTGAAAACTTAAAAAAAAGAAAAGTGGACTTCTCTGGTATAACATGATGAAATACTGAAAATAACTAAGAACTAATTGTCAAAACCATTCATGAGTATAAAAAATAAAACTTATGTTTTCACCAATCACTAATTTTCATATTTATAGCAGAAGAGAGAAAAAAAATCCCTACCAAAATATTGAATAAACAAAGATTTTAATTATTTGTGACAAATTTGTTTTAGAAAATGAGATATCTTAAACGTATAAATTAGATGAAAATGCAACTTTGATTTGAACTGATGTGCAGAATTCCTGAAAATAAAAACAAGAATCCAAAGACCAAATTTGGACAACATCCATAAAACGTTCCTATTGTATGAGTGCCGAAGCATTGGTGATTATTTTTTACGATTGTTTTTTTAGTGTGATATGATAATAATAAAAATAAAACAAACGAAAGAAATATAAAAGAGTTGGATTCTTAGTTTTATTTTCAGGAATTCTGCACATTAATTTGATTACTGGACGTCAAATAGGATTTTAACTTTGATTTTAATCTCATTTAAATTTCTTTAATCTTGGGTTTGATTCTGTCAGATACAGCCAACTTTTTGAGACAAAAAACAGTCATTTAAAAAAAATGAATTTATTTACATAATTGAAACTTACTTTAAAGGAGTATCCTCGGTAATATAATTACAAATGAGAATCGTTTGATACTTGTATGACAGTTGTATTAAAATACACTAAAGCTCTGGTTAAAATTTTGGAACCTTTCAGAGCTTTATAGTTGGGAAATCAATTATAGAAATTGAAAAATTGCAAACGAAAAAATTCTGAAAAAATTCTGAAATATATAGAATGTTATCCGAAATCCATATCTGTCTCGAAAAGTATCTTTTAGAGCATATAGAAATTAAAAAAAATTATTTATACCGTAAATATATGACTGATGTCAGTGAACTAAAGGTGTGACAACGTCGCACCCGTTCCACGTGCTCTAGTTTATGCGCGAATTTCGAATAACACGCGTGCTCACACACATCGTTGCCAAACTTATGACTTTGACCGTGTGAGTTAATAACAAAACACAGTGTGTTAGAAACAGCATAAACTTAGAACAATGCATAAAACATTGTCTAAAACCCATACATATTGTTCAAAACACCCTAAAAAGTTTTTTTTTTCATAAAGAAATGTTACATTTTCAATAATCGATAGAAGAAATCGGTAGGAGATATCAATACGAATTTAATAATTGAAAAAAGTAACAGGGCTTTAAAGCAAAAGTTCTGTCGTATTTAAAAAAAATATGTTTATGAGATGACTAGGAAAATTTTGTACGCTGGTAGATTATTATTTTTAAAGGAATTCAATTGTTTCACTTTTTTACACCGGTTCCTGAGATTTATAAAACTTTTGACTTAAAAACTTTCTCATGATTAATTTTCTTAATTTCCCTCGAAAATATTTTTTATGCGTTTTAATAAGACATAGCGTTCGGTACGAGGTAAAAAATTGTTGTAAGGTTAAGCCTGGCTTTCAGAGTAAACTTTTTATTTCAGGCGGTGACCTAAAACTATAAAAAGCACAACCAAGCAAATATCTTTTAAAGAAATAAGCAAGTTGCCAACATAATAAAATTACATTATTAGTGTTTTTGTTTATTTACGACAGCCAAAAGCAATATTTTTTCATTATTACATGTTAATTATAACCCACTTTGAAGACCCTAATTTGTTCTTTTACGGAAAAAGGAAATGCGTACTTTTGCTTTCCTTTTCTTTCTTCTTTTCAAAAAAATAGAAAAAAGAAGTACTTTTTATGAACTTTTTAATAATTAAAGTATAAAGACCTTTTAAGAAATCTCCAAGGAATAATTTCCATCTAATAACTTTGAATTTTGGCGTCATAATCCCCTTTTATTGTGCCACAAAAAATCCCCCCAAAATAAAAAATAGCAGTTTTCTATCAAACTCATGCTAAAAACGATATTTTTTGGAATTTTTTCGACAACAATAATTTTTGATCGACAAGTAAAGAGTTCTTATGTTTTTGCAATTGATTTTAAGTAGTTTAAACAATTTTTATTTTTTTAAACAAATTTTATTTCCTGTAATAATTTTATAATAAATAAATGATATAATGTTGATGAATGTCAAGATTACTACTTCTTGTTTCAGAAATTTGGCAATTATTCAAACAATTTTCATTTATTTAAACTATTTTTTCCTCCTTAAAATCGTAAAAAGCTATTATTTCCTCAAATTGATGACACAACGTATTCATTCCTACAAATCGCGAAGAGTTATTCCTTTCAGCAATTATTGTTACAATTAAAGAATGTTTAAGAGTTATATTTGTTCCTGTGAAAATATATACAAATATTTAAACAATTAATAATCATTCGTTTAGGCCTTTTCATAAAGAAGGTGGAAAAAGTCTAGTTTTTTCGAATCTCTTACACTATGTCGCTTACAAATCAGTATTTTCTTAGCTTTGAACGTACGTCCTATATTGTTCAATTAAGTTTAATTGCTCTAAGAGCCATTGGATTTAATTATAGAAGAAAATTATTATTGTTAATAAACATATGGTATACGTTCTAAGATAAAGAAATAATGAATGATAAGCGACATAATGTAAGAGTTTCAACAAAATTAGACTTTTCCATAACTCTTGTCATTCGCTAAAGGAGTATTACTCTTAACATTCGTTGAGAAATTAATTTAAATTAATTTATGTTCACAAAATTCCGATAAATATCATCTTCAGCAGGAATGTGATAGAAAACGGCTATTTTTCGAGGTATTCTCCGAGTACAATAAAAGAGTAATGTGAGGTTTAAAATGATAAGTTATTGGATTGAAATATTCCTTTGAAATGGCTTGTGACGCGCCTATACTTTAATTCACAAAAAGTTTATAATAAGTACTCCTTTTTTCTATTTTTTCGAAAATCAAGCTTTTCCATTTAAAACCACATCTTAATTATAAAAGCCCGGAGACACGGGTGAATCTAAAAAAATCAAGGATTTTCTTTTCCCGGAAATCGAATAAATTAGGGAGATCGATCCCAACAAAAACTAATTTTCACAATTATAAATTTGGAACACTTTAATTATCACTTTAAAATATTTTTCTATCCATCTCACTTTACAATATACAAGTCTAATTTGAATCTCTCATTACATTTTTACTATTGCTTTTGCAAATAGCTTAATCATTGTCCAAAATTAATTATCTGAATGTTTGGTTTGAGGCTATTAATTACGAAATTAGTTTCATGCGATCAAATACAAATTGCATCTAATTAACTACGTATCTAAATAGTCACAATATCGGAATCGCATAATGGATTATCGCGGTTTTCCCTCATGAATATAATTGTAAAATTAATTTCCATATGGTTTCTATAATAATAAAATTTTCAACATAGAAGATAGTTTCGCCATTTAATTGACAGATGTTCATTAAAACTGTGGAAGGAGGTGTCATTAAACATGTCTATAAAGTCCTCGGCATTCATGGGAATTACGTGCATTGAAAATGTATTCAAGATCTGTAAACTCGATGACATTATTGAGTCGATGGTCCCATACGGTCCCAGTGGGGCCATCGACATTAAACATAATTCCAGCAACGAACTGTAACTGTGACTATATATTATAGAAACAATCAATAACGCAACGTACAATTCGCTCGCTTGGTCCTTAAAAAGACCCTACCATCAGCGGAGAAATAAAAAATAAATAAATTTTTTACTACTGGCATAGTAAAAAAGTGTTTTCCCCAGCATCAGATCTTCAGGCCAAACTTTTTCATAAATTCAGAGTTTAACGAAGAATAAAAGCTTTCCTAATTTTCGAGACGGCTGCATAATACAAAAATTGATGACCCGTTTCAGTATTTAAATGAAGTTCGCAACGTTAGAAAAAAACAGACACTTCATAAAAAGTACTTAAATCAATTTTTATGATTTTAAATAGTATAAAAGCTCATTGTAAGGACACATTTATTATTTTATTGAAAATTTGGAAAAAGTTCTAACTTTCCTCGAAACGTTCGGTTCTCGAATTTTGAATTACTTGTACTGGATGTCTTAAAATATCAGAAAAATTTTCAAATTAATATATCTATCGGTTGACTGCGTTTTATCACTAATTACTTCTACTCCATGTCCTGTATACAAGAAAAAGTTTAATCATATAATATCATATATAATACTGACACATATAATATAATAATATAATAACATACGCAGAAATTTTTTGAAAAATACTGAAATTCCTCTGAATATCCGGTTTTCAAATTTTATTTTATTAATTACTATTACTCAATGTCCAACAACACAAGAAAATTTTTCATCCCAATATCCGTATTGTAACGCGACATTCTGTCCGCTCACGCACTTTTTCGTATAGTACATTTCAGAGGGCGTGTCTGGATAAAACGCAGTCTTCCGATAAGAATATAGTGATAAATCTGCATTTGTTGTTGCCTGACATTAAATAGGCGTAACAAGCGAACGAAATCTGAGAACAGAGCATTTCGAAGAAAGTAAACATTTTTTCCGAATTTTGATGTACATTGCAGAGTGGTGGATAAAACGCAGTCTCCGTATAACCTTATTAGGATGAAACTTTTTCTGGCACTATTCGACAGTGAATATAAGTAATTACGAAAATAAATTAAGAGGACCGAAGGTTCAGTGAAATTCATAATTTTTCCCAAATCTTCTCCTATACATTTTCGAGTGTGTGGGAGGTGGGGAGGGGATTGAACCGATTTTTTAGTGGAAATTTACCATTTTTCAAAAAAATTTAATTCAGTAATTTTTTGAATTCTAAATTCTCATCTATAAAGGTTGCGAATTTCAGTGGCAGGCTTTGAGTATTCTTGAGAGTATTTAATAATTTTTCAGAGTACTTGAAACTCAATCAAAATCGAATAATTTGCAGCATTCATTAAAAAGAGAAGAATCACTTAAATGTTCAGGCTACAGTTCAATGAAAAAGAAAAGCTTCTTTCATAGTGATAGAAGAGATTAAAAAAGTTGATTACAATGATAACTTTGCGAAAATATCAGATATTCAATTAAAAATTAAATGCTTTCAGCAACGACTAAAATTCTCTTTTTTATAATTTTAATAAATAATGAGCGAGCAATAAAATACAATTAATACAATTAATATTAAAGCACCTCGAACTTCATTACAGTACTGTGCCGCAGTCTTACAATATGTACATCGAGAACAGTATTTTCTCCATTCCTTTGAATTATAATATAAAGAACACCTCTTTTATTACGTTTCCATATCGTTTAGTATAATATTTAAAAAAATTAAACTCAAAAATATGGACTGATTTTTGTGGAGTTTAATATAAGAATTGACATGTGCATTTAGATAACTCGGAATTAATTATCGTACGAATGTAAAAAAACCGGTTCGAAGGAAGAAAAATGATAAAAACCATTATAATACATTCTTAGCAACGTCACAATTATTATCAGAGAGCTTTTTATCATTACAATTTTTTAAATATAATAAAATGCGCATACGTATCGATCAAAGGTTCGTTTAAATATTTGTTCATTTATTATACTCTAATCTTTGAAGAAATGTCAAAGAAATCTTGGAATTTGAAGTAATAACGTTTATTATAATATACTGTGTCCTCGCAAAAAAAAAACTTTAATCTTTACAGAGATTTCAGAGTAATATTTACCTGCGACAGAAACTACCTTTACTTGTTAAAATTTGCCCACCACATTGGAAATGGTTATCACGGTAACTCTATTGAAGTTTGTTTTCTTTCACTGCGAAAAAATTCAACTATATCTATTTGAAAATTACCAGCAAATTTAAATTTAGTTCCGTATTTCGAGTACAAACTATAAAATTATTTTTTATTTTTCGAAATACCCTTTCTAGATTTCATATTTTAATAATTGATACAATACTCTCTTATTAATCCAAGGCGTTTCCTATCCAAGGCAAATCAGAAATCATCGATTTTGTTGCCAAACAATCTAGTCATATTTTCAATTTTTTAATAGATCCCCTTTTTCGAGATTTTTTATCTTTGTATTAATTAGCATTACAAAAAATGTTATTTCACAAATTACGTAGAAAAGATCAAATTTTACGAAAATAAAAATAAAATAAAAAAATTGTAAAATTTTAATTGTTTAGTTAAAAACAATTTTCAATTGTTGCTTTTTAACTTGCAAGAGTTCACGTATTAAATTTTTAAAAATTATTATATTCAAAAGCTTATTAAGTTGATATTGAAACATAAAAGGTGTTTTTTAAATTATCAAAATAGGTAAAATTAGATAAAAAGTACATCGAAATCCATTTGATACGTATTTTTTGTAGCTACCATTAGGCATTTGCTTATGAGATATTATCAATAAATAAATTTAATAAAGAAGTGCATAATTTCGACAAGTTACACAAAAAAAAATGGACTGTGGTTACTATAACCACATAAATTGAGTCAGGCTAAATCTTGTCATAGGTACAAGAAAATTTAGTCGCACAAACCAACGGCAATGCAAGGGTGACTCTAAGATTGGTCACAGTAACCAGAATA